>CAMPDV010003806.1:0-40220 GCA_946699065.1 Loxodes magnus
AATACCAGAGTGAGTTAACAATGTATGAAAAATAGTTGAGTAATTTTTAAAGTAAAAAAAAACATTGTTTTTGATATGTTTTGAAGTGAGAATACGAAATTTTAATACCAGAGTGAGTTAACAATGTATGAAAAATAGTTGAGTAATTTTTAAAGTAAAAAAAAACATTGTTTTTATATGTTTTGAAGTGAGAAATTAAAATTTTAATACCAGAGTGAGTTAACAATGTATGAAAAATAGTTGAGTAATTTTTAAAGTAAATAAAAACATTGTTTTATAAGTATTTTGAAGTGAGAATACGAAATTTTAATACCAGAGTGAGTTAACAATGTATGAAAAATAGTTGAGTAATTTTTAAAGTAAATAAAAACATTGTTTTATAAGTATTTTGAAGTGAGAAATTAAAATTTTAATACCAGAGTGAGTTAACAATGTATGAAAAATAGTTGAGTAATTTTTAAAGTAAAAAAAACATTGTTTTATAAGTATTTTGAAGTGAGAATACGAAATTTTAATACCAGAGTGAGTTAACAATGTATGAAAAATAGTTGAGTA
Organism: Loxodes magnus; assembly: GCA_946699065.1. Lineage (NCBI taxonomy): Eukaryota > Ciliophora > Karyorelictea > Loxodida > Loxodidae > Loxodes > Loxodes magnus. The sequence continues at coordinate 556 of CAMPDV010003806.1, forward strand.
ATTTTTAAAGTAAAAAAAAACATTGTTTTTGATATGTTTTGAAGTGAGAAATTACGAAATTTTAATACCAGAGTGAGTTAACAATGTATGAAAAATAGTTGAGTAATTTTTAAAGTAAAAAAAAACATTGTTTTATAAGTATTTTGAAGTGAGAAATTAAAATTTTAATACCAGAGTGAGTTAACAATGTATGAAAAATAGTTGTGTAATTTTTAAAGTAAAAAAAAACATTGTTTTATAAGTATTTTGAAGTGAGAATACGAAATTTTAATACCAGAGTGAGTTAACAATGTATGAAAAATAGTTGAGTAATTTTTAAAGTAAAAAAAAACATTGTTTTATAAGTATTTTGAAGTGAGAAATTAAAATTTTAATACCAGAGTGAGTTAACAATGTATGAAAAATAGTTGAGTAATTTTTAAAGTAAAAAAAAACATTGTTTTATATATGTTTTGAAGTGAGAATACGAAATTTTAATACCAGAGTGAGTTAACAATGTATGAAAAATAGTTGAGTAATTTTTAAAGTAAAAAAAAACATTGTTTTATAAGTATTTTGAAGTGAGAATACGAAATTTTAATACCAGAGTGAGTTAACAATGTATGAAAAATAGTTGAGTAATTTTTAAAGTAAAAAAAAACATTGTTTTTGATATGTTTTGAAGTGAGAAATTAAAATTTTAATACCAGAGTGAGTTAACAATGTATGAAAAATAGTTGAGTAATTTTTAAAGTAAAAAAAAACATTGTTTTATAAGTATTTTGAAGTGAGAATACGAAATTTTAATACCAGAGTGAGTTAACAATGTATGAAAAATAGTTGTGTAATTTTTAAAGTAAATAAAAACATTGTTTTATAAGTATTTTGAAGTGAGAATACGAAATTTTAATACCAGAGTGAGTTAACAATGTATGAAAAATAGTTGTGTAATTTTTAAAGTAAATAAAAACATTGTTTTATAAGTATTTTGAGGTATGAATACGGAATTTTAATACCAGAGTGAGTTAACAATGTATGAAAAATAGTTGAGTAATTTTTAAAGTAAAAAAAAACATTGTTTTATAAGTATTTTGAAGTGAGAATTAAAATTTTAATACCAGAGTGAGTTAACAATGTATGAAAAATAGTTGAGTAATTTTTAAAGTAAAAAAAAACATTGTTTTTGATATGTTTTGAAGTGAGAATACGAAATTTTAATACCAGAGTGAGTTAACAATGTATGAAAAATAGTTGAGTAATTTTTAAAGTAAATAAAAACATTGTTTTATAAGTATTTTGAAGTGAGAATACGAAATTTTAATACCAGAGTGAGTTAACAATGTATGAAAAATAGTTGAGTAATTTTTAAAGTAAAAAAAAACATTGTTTTATAAGTATTTTGAAGTGAGAAATTAAAATTTTAATACCAGAGTGAGTTAACAATGTATGAAAAATAGTTGTGTAATTTTTAAAGTAAATAAAAACATTGTTTTATAAGTATTTTGAAGTGAGAATACGGAATTTTAATACCAGAGTGAGTTAACAATGTATGAAAAATAGTTGTGTAATTTTTAAAGTAAATAAAAACATTGTTTTGATAAGTATTTTGAAGTGAGAATACGAAATTTTAATACCAGAGTGAGTTAACAATGTATGAAAAATAGTTGAGTAATTTTTAAAGTAAAAAAAAACATTGTTTTATAAGTATTTTGAAGTGAGAATACGAAATTTTAATACCAGAGTGAGTTAACAATGTATGAAAAATAGTTGAGTAATTTTTAAAGTAAAAAAAAACATTGTTTTGATATGTTTTGAAGTGAGAATACGAAATTTTAATACCAGAGTGAGTTAACAATGTATGAAAAATAGTTGTGTAATTTTTAAAGTAAATAAAAACATTGTTTTATAAGTATTTTGAGGTATGAATACGGAATTTTAATACCAGAGTGAGTTAACAATGTATGAAAAATAGTTGAGTAATTTTTAAAGTAAAAAAAAACATTGTTTTATAAGTATTTTGAAGTGAGAATACGAAATTTTAATACCAGAGTGAGTTAACAATGTATGAAAAATAGTTGAGTAATTTTTAAAGTAAAAAAAAACATTGTTTTTGATATGTTTTGAAGTGAGAATACGAAATTTTAATACCAGAGTGAGTTAACAATGTATGAAAAATAGTTGAGTAATTTTTAAAGTAAATAAAAACATTGTTTTATAAGTATTTTGAAGTGAGAATACGAAATTTTAATACCAGAGTGAGTTAACAATGTATGAAAAATAGTTGAGTAATTTTTAAAGTAAAAAAAAACATTGTTTTATAAGTATTTTGAAGTGAGAAATTAAAATTTTAATACCAGAGTGAGTTAACAATGTATGAAAAATAGTTGTGTAATTTTTAAAGTAAATAAAAACATTGTTTTATAAGTATTTTGAAGTGAGAATACGGAATTTTAATACCAGAGTGAGTTAACAATGTATGAAAAATAGTTGAGTAATTTTTAAAGTAAAAAAAAACATTGTTTTTGATATGTTTTGAAGTGAGAATACGAAATTTTAATACCAGAGTGAGTTAACAATGTATGAAAAATAGTTGAGTAATTTTTAAAGTAAAAAAAAACATTGTTTTATAAGTATTTTGAAGTGAGAATACGAAATTTTAATACCAGAGTGAGTTAACAATGTATGAAAAATAGTTGAGTAATTTTTAAAGTAAAAAAAAACATTGTTTTATAAGTATTTTGAGGTATGAATACGAAATTTTAATACCAGAGTGAGTTAACAATGTATGAAAAATAGTTGAGTAATTTTTAAAGTAAAAAAAAACATTGTTTTTGATATGTTTTGAAGTGAGAATACGAAATTTTAATACCAGAGTGAGTTAACAATGTATGAAAAATAGTTGAGTAATTTTTAAAGTAAATAAAAACATTGTTTTTGATATGTTTTGAAGTGAGAAATTAAAATTTTAATACCAGAGTGAGTTAACAATGTATGAAAAATAGTTGAGTAATTTTTAAAGTAAAAAAAAACATTGTTTTATAAGTATTTTGAAGTGAGAAATTAAAATTTTAATACCAGAGTGAGTTAACAATGTATGAAAAATAGTTGTGTAATTTTTAAAGTAAATAAAAACATTGTTTTATAAGTATTTTGAAGTGAGAATACGAAATTTTAATACCAGAGTGAGTTAACAATGTATGAAAAATAGTTGAGTAATTTTTAAAGTAAAAAAAACATTGTTTTATAAGTATTTTGAAGTGAGAATACGAAATTTTAATACCAGAGTGAGTTAACAATGTATGAAAAATAGTTGAGTAATTTTTAAAGTAAAAAAAACATTGTTTTATAAGTATTTTGAAGTGAGAATACGAAATTTTAATACCAGAGTGAGTTAACAATGTATGAAAAATAGTTGAGTAATTTTTAAAGTAAATAAAAACATTGTTTTTGATATGTTTTGAAGTGAGAAATTAAAATTTTAATACCAGAGTGAGTTAACAATGTATGAAAAATAGTTGAGTAATTTTTAAAGTAAAAAAAAAAAACATTGTTTTAAAGTAAAAAAAAACATTGTTTTTGATATGTTTTGAAGTGAGAAATTAAAATTTTACTACCAGAGTGAGTTAACAATGTATGAAAAATAGTTGAGTAATTTTTAAAGTAAATAAAAACATTGTTTTATAAGTATTTTGAAGTGAGAATACGAAATTTTAATACCAGAGTGAGTTAACAATGTATGAAAAATAGTTGAGTAATTTTTAAAGTAAAAAAAAACATTGTTTTTGATATGTTTTGAAGTGAGAAATTAAAATTTTAATACCAGAGTGAGTTAACAATGTATGAAAAATAGTTGAGTAATTTTTAAAGTAAAAAAAAACATTGTTTTTGATATGTTTTGAAGTGAGAATACGAAATTTTAATACCAGAGTGAGTTAACAATGTATGAAAAATAGTTGAGTAATTTTTAAAGTAAAAAAAAACATTGTTTTTGATATGTTTTGAAGTGAGAAATTAAAATTTTAATACCAGAGTGAGTTAACAATGTATGAAAAATAGTTGAGTAATTTTTAAAGTAAATAAAAACATTGTTTTATAAGTATTTTGAAGTGAGAAATTAAAATTTTAATACCAGAGTGAGTTAACAATGTATGAAAAATAGTTGAGTAATTTTTAAAGTAAAAAAAACATTGTTTTATAAGTATTTTGAAGTGAGAATACGAAATTTTAATACCAGAGTGAGTTAACAATGTATGAAAAATAGTTGAGTAATTTTTAAAGTAAAAAAAAACATTGTTTTTGATATGTTTTGAAGTGAGAATACGAAATTTTAATACCAGAGTGAGTTAACAATGTATGAAAAATAGTTGAGTAATTTTTAAAGTAAAAAAAAACATTGTTTTATAAGTATTTTGAAGTGAGAAATTAAAATTTTAATACCAGAGTGAGTTAACAATGTATGAAAAATAGTTGTGTAATTTTTAAAGTAAAAAAAAACATTGTTTTATAAGTATTTTGAAGTGAGAATACGAAATTTTAATACCAGAGTGAGTTAACAATGTATGAAAAATAGTTGAGTAATTTTTAAAGTAAAAAAAAACATTGTTTTTGATATGTTTTGAAGTGAGAAATTAAAATTTTAATACCAGAGTGAGTTAACAATGTATGAAAAATAGTTGAGTAATTTTTAAAGTAAAAAAAAACATTGTTTTTGATATGTTTTGAAGTGAGAATACGAAATTTTAATACCAGAGTGAGTTAACAATGTATGAAAAATAGTTGAGTAATTTTTAAAGTAAAAAAAAACATTGTTTTATAAGTATTTTGAAGTGAGAATACGAAATTTTAATACCAGAGTGAGTTAACAATGTATGAAAAATAGTTGAGTAATTTTTAAAGTAAAAAAAAACATTGTTTTATAAGTATTTTGAGGTATGAATACGGAATTTTAATACCAGAGTGAGTTAACAATGTATGAAAAATAGTTGAGTAATTTTTAAAGTAAATAAAAACATTGTTTTATAAGTATTTTGAAGTGAGAATACGAAATTTTAATACCAGAGTGAGTTAACAATGTATGAAAAATAGTTGAGTAATTTTTAAAGTAAAAAAAAACATTGTTTTTGATATGTTTTGAAGTGAGAATACGAAATTTTAATACCAGAGTGAGTTAACAATGTATGAAAAATAGTTGAGTAATTTTTAAAGTAAAAAAAAACATTGTTTTATAAGTATTTTGAAGTGAGAATACGAAATTTTAATACCAGAGTGAGTTAACAATGTATGAAAAATAGTTGAGTAATTTTTAAAGTAAAAAAAAACATTGTTTTTGATATGTTTTGAAGTGAGAAATTAAAATTTTACTACCAGAGTGAGTTAACAATGTATGAAAAATAGTTGAGTAATTTTTAAAGTAAAAAAAAACATTGTTTTATAAGTATTTTGAAGTGAGAATACGAAATTTTAATACCAGAGTGAGTTAACAATGTATGAAAAATAGTTGAGTAATTTTTAAAGTAAAAAAAAACATTGTTTTATAAGTATTTTGAAGTGAGAATACGAAATTTTAATACCAGAGTGAGTTAACAATGTATGAAAAATAGTTGAGTAATTTTTAAAGTAAATAAAAACATTGTTTTATAAGTATTTTGAAGTGAGAATACGGAATTTTATCACCAGAGTGAGTTAACAATGTATGAAAAATAGTTGAGTAAATTTTAAAGTAAAAAAAAACATTGTTTTTGATATGTTTTGAAGTGAGAATACGAAATTTTAATACCAGAGTGAGTTAACAATGTATGAAAAATAGTTGTGTAATTTTTAAAGTAAAAAAAAACATTGTTTTATAAGTATTTTGAAGTGAGAATACGAAATTTTAATACCAGAGTGAGTTAACAATGTATGAAAAATAGTTGTGTAATTTTTAAAGTAAAAAAAAACATTGTTTTTGATATGTTTTGAAGTGAGAAATTAAAATTTTAATACCAGAGTGAGTTAACAATGTATGAAAAATAGTTGAGTAATTTTTAAAGTAAAAAAAAACATTGTTTTTGATATGTTTTGAAGTGAGAATACGAAATTTTAATACCAGAGTGAGTTAACAATGTATGAAAAATAGTTGTGTAATTTTTAAAGTAAATAAAAACATTGTTTTATAAGTATTTTGAAGTGAGAATACGAAATTTTAATACCAGAGTGAGTTAACAATGTATGAAAAATAGTTGAGTAATTTTTAAAGTAAATAAAAACATTGTTTTATAAGTATTTTGAAGTGAGAATACGAAATTTTAATACCAGAGTGAGTTAACAATGTATGAAAAATAGTTGTGTAATTTTTAAAGTAAATAAAAACATTGTTTTATAAGTATTTTGAAGTGAGAATACGAAATTTTAATACCAGAGTGAGTTAACAATGTATGAAAAATAGTTGAGTAATTTTTAAAGTAAAAAAAAACATTGTTTTTGATATGTTTTGAAGTGAGAATACGAAATTTTAATACCAGAGTGAGTTAACAATGTATGAAAAATAGTTGAGTAATTTTTAAAGTAAATAAAAACATTGTTTTATAAGTATTTTGAAGTGAGAATACGAAATTTTAATACCAGAGTGAGTTAACAATGTATGAAAAATAGTTGAGTAATTTTTAAAGTAAAAAAAAACATTGTTTTATAAGTATTTTGAAGTGAGAATACGAAATTTTAATACCAGAGTGAGTTAACAATGTATGAAAAATAGTTGTGTAATTTTTAAAGTAAATAAAAACATTGTTTTATAAGTATTTTGAAGTGAGAATACGAAATTTTAATACCAGAGTGAGTTAACAATGTATGAAAAATAGTTGTGTAATTTTTAAAGTAAATAAAAACATTGTTTTATAAGTATTTTGAAGTGAGAATACGAAATTTTAATACCAGAGTGAGTTAACAATGTATGAAAAATAGTTGAGTAATTTTTAAAGTAAAAAAAAACATTGTTTTTGATATGTTTTGAAGTGAGAAATTAAAATTTTACTACCAGAGTGAGTTAACAATGTATGAAAAATAGTTGAGTAATTTTTAAAGTAAATAAAAACATTGTTTTATAAGTATTTTGAAGTGAGAATACGAAATTTTAATACCAGAGTGAGTTAACAATGTATGAAAAATAGTTGAGTAATTTTTAAAGTAAAAAAAAACATTGTTTTATAAGTATTTTGAAGTGAGAATACGAAATTTTAATACCAGAGTGAGTTAACAATGTATGAAAAATAGTTGTGTAATTTTTAAAGTAAATAAAAACATTGTTTTATAAGTATTTTGAAGTGAGAATACGGAATTTTATCACCAGAGTGAGTTAACAATGTATGAAAAATAGTTGAGTAAATTTTAAAGTAAAAAAAAACATTGTTTTTGATATGTTTTGAAGTGAGAAATTAAAATTTTAATACCAGAGTGAGTTAACAATGTATGAAAAATAGTTGAGTAATTTTTAAAGTAAATAAAAACATTGTTTTATAAGTATTTTGAAGTGAGAATACGAAATTTTAATACCAGAGTGAGTTAACAATGTATGAAAAATAGTTGAGTAATTTTTAAAGTAAAAAAAAACATTGTTTTATAAGTATTTTGAAGTGAGAATACGAAATTTTAATACCAGAGTGAGTTAACAATGTATGAAAAATAGTTGAGTAATTTTTAAAGTAAAAAAAACATTGTTTTATAAGTATTTTGAAGTGAGAATACGAAATTTTAATACCAGAGTGAGTTATCAATGTATGAAAAATAGTTGTGTAATTTTTAAAGTAAAAAAAACATTGTTTTATAAGTATTTTGAAGTGAGAATACGAAATTTTAATACCAGAGTGAGTTAACAATGTATGAAAAATAGTTGAGTAATTTTTAAAGTAAAAAAAAACATTGTTTTTGATATGTTTTGAAGTGAGAATACGAAATTTTAATACCAGAGTGAGTTAACAATGTATGAAAAATAGTTGAGTAATTTTTAAAGTAAAAAAAAACATTGTTTTTGATATGTTTTGAAGTGAGAAATTAAAATTTTAATACCAGAGTGAGTTAACAATGTATGAAAAATAGTTGAGTAATTTTTAAAGTAAATAAAAACATTGTTTTTGATATGTTTTGAAGTGAGAAATTAAAATTTTACTACCAGAGTGAGTTAACAATGTATGAAAAATAGTTGAGTAATTTTTAAAGTAAATAAAAACATTGTTTTATAAGTATTTTGAAGTGAGAATACGAAATTTTAATACCAGAGTGAGTTAACAATGTATGAAAAATAGTTGTGTAATTTTTAAAGTAAATAAAAACATTGTTTTATAAGTATTTTGAGGTATGAATACGGAATTTTAATACCAGAGTGAGTTAACAATGTATGAAAAATAGTTGAGTAATTTTTAAAGTAAAAAAAAACATTGTTTTTGATATGTTTTGAAGTGAGAATACGAAATTTTAATACCAGAGTGAGTTAACAATGTATGAAAAATAGTTGAGTAATTTTTAAAGTAAAAAAAAACATTGTTTTATAAGTATTTTGAAGTGAGAAATTAAAATTTTAATACCAGAGTGAGTTAACAATGTATGAAAAATAGTTGAGTAATTTTTAAAGTAAAAAAAAACATTGTTTTTGATATGTTTTGAAGTGAGAATACGAAATTTTAATACCAGAGTGAGTTAACAATGTATGAAAAATAGTTGAGTAATTTTTAAAGTAAAAAAAAACATTGTTTTTGATATGTTTTGAAGTGAGAAATTAAAATTTTAATACCAGAGTGAGTTAACAATGTATGAAAAATAGTTGTGTAATTTTTAAAGTAAATAAAAACATTGTTTTTGATATGTTTTGAAGTGAGAAATTAAAATTTTAATACCAGAGTGAGTTAACAATGTATGAAAAATAGTTGAGTAATTTTTAAAGTAAAAAAAACATTGTTTTATAAGTATTTTGAAGTGAGAATACGAAATTTTAATACCAGAGTGAGTTATCAATGTATGAAAAATAGTTGTGTAATTTTTAAAGTAAATAAAAACATTGTTTTTGATATGTTTTGAAGTGAGAATACGAAATTTTAATACCAGAGTGAGTTAACAATGTATGAAAAATAGTTGTGTAATTTTTAAAGTAAAAAAAACATTGTTTTATAAGTATTTTGAAGTGAGAATACGAAATTTTAATACCAGAGTGAGTTAACAATGTATGAAAAATAGTTGTGTAATTTTTAAAGTAAATAAAAACATTGTTTTATAAGTATTTTGAGGTATGAATACGGAATTTTAATACCAGAGTGAGTTAACAATGTATGAAAAATAGTTGAGTAATTTTTAAAGTAAAAAAAAACATTGTTTTTGATATGTTTTGAAGTGAGAATACGAAATTTTAATACCAGAGTGAGTTAACAATGTATGAAAAATAGTTGAGTAATTTTTAAAGTAAAAAAAACATTGTTTTATAAGTATTTTGAAGTGAGAATACGAAATTTTAATACCAGAGTGAGTTAACAATGTATGAAAAATAGTTGAGTAATTTTTAAAGTAAAAAAAACATTGTTTTTGATATGTTTTGAAGTGAGAAATTAAAATTTTACTACCAGAGTGAGTTAACAATGTATGAAAAATAGTTGAGTAATTTTTAAAGTAAAAAAAACATTGTTTTATAAGTATTTTGAAGTGAGAATACGAAATTTTAATACCAGAGTGAGTTAACAATGTATGAAAAATAGTTGTGTAATTTTTAAAGTAAAAAAAAACATTGTTTTATAAGTATTTTGAAGTGAGAATACGAAATTTTAATACCAGAGTGAGTTAACAATGTATGAAAAATAGTTGTGTAATTTTTAAAGTAAAAAAAACATTGTTTTATAAGTATTTTGAAGTGAGAATACGAAATTTTAATACCAGAGTGAGTTAACAATGTATGAAAAATAGTTGAGTAATTTTTAAAGTAAAAAAAAACATTGTTTTTGATATGTTTTGAAGTGAGAATACGAAATTTTAATACCAGAGTGAGTTAACAATGTATGAAAAATAGTTGTGTAATTTTTAAAGTAAAAAAAACATTGTTTTATAAGTATTTTGAAGTGAGAATACGAAATTTTAATACCAGAGTGAGTTAACAATGTATGAAAAATAGTTGTGTAATTTTTAAAGTAAAAAAAACATTGTTTTATAAGTATTTTGAAGTGAGAATACGAAATTTTAATACCAGAGTGAGTTAACAATGTATGAAAAATAGTTGTGTAATTTTTAAAGTAAAAAAAAACATTGTTTTATAAGTATTTTGAAGTGAGAATACGAAATTTTAATACCAGAGTGAGTTAACAATGTATGAAAAATAGTTGTGTAATTTTTAAAGTAAAAAAAAACATTGTTTTATAAGTATTTTGAAGTGAGAATACGAAATTTTACTACCAGAGTGAGTTAACAATGTATGAAAAATAGTTGAGTAATTTTTAAAGTAAAAAAAACATTGTTTTATAAGTATTTTGAAGTGAGAATACGAAATTTTAATACCAGAGTGAGTTAACAATGTATGAAAAATAGTTGAGTAATTTTTAAAGTAAAAAAAACATTGTTTTTGATATGTTTTGAAGTGAGAAATTAAAATTTTAATACCAGAGTGAGTTAACAATGTATGAAAAATAGTTGAGTAATTTTTAAAGTAAAAAAAACATTGTTTTATAAGTATTTTGAAGTGAGAATACGAAATTTTAATACCAGAGTGAGTTAACAATGTATGAAAAATAGTTGTGTAATTTTTAAAGTAAAAAAAAACATTGTTTTATAAGTATTTTGAAGTGAGAATACGAAATTTTAATACCAGAGTGAGTTAACAATGTATGAAAAATAGTTGTGTAATTTTTAAAGTAAAAAAAACATTGTTTTATAAGTATTTTGAAGTGAGAATACGAAATTTTAATACCAGAGTGAGTTAACAATGTATGAAAAATAGTTGAGTAATTTTTAAAGTAAAAAAAAACATTGTTTTTGATATGTTTTGAAGTGAGAATACGAAATTTTAATACCAGAGTGAGTTAACAATGTATGAAAAATAGTTGTGTAATTTTTAAAGTAAAAAAAACATTGTTTTATAAGTATTTTGAAGTGAGAATACGAAATTTTAATACCAGAGTGAGTTAACAATGTATGAAAAATAGTTGTGTAATTTTTAAAGTAAAAAAAAACATTGTTTTTGATATGTTTTGAAGTGAGAATACGAAATTTTAATACCAGAGTGAGTTAACAATGTATGAAAAATAGTTGTGTAATTTTTAAAGTAAAAAAAACATTTTTTTATAAGTATTTTGAAGTGAGAATACGAAATTTTAATACCAGAGTGAGTTAACAATGTATGAAAAATAGTTGTGTAATTTTTAAAGTAAAAAAAAACATTGTTTTATAAGTATTTTGAAGTGAGAAATTAAAATTTTAATACCAGAGTGAGTTAACAATGTATGAAAAATAGTTGAGTAATTTTTAAAGTAAAAAAAAACATTGTTTTTGATATGTTTTGAAGTGAGAATACGAAATTTTAATACCAGAGTGAGTTAACAATGTATGAAAAATAGTTGAGTAATTTTTAAAGTAAAAAAAAACATTGTTTTTGATATGTTTTGAAGTGAGAATACGAAATTTTAATACCAAGTGAGTTAACAATGTATGAAAAATAGTTGAGTAATTTTTAAAGTAAAAAAAACATTGTTTTTGATATGTTTTGAAGTGAGAAATTAAAATTTTACTACCAGAGTGAGTTAACAATGTATGAAAAATAGTTGAGTAATTTTTAAAGTAAAAAAAACATTGTTTTATAAGTATTTTGAAGTGAGAATACGAAATTTTAATACCAGAGTGAGTTATCAATGTATGAAAAATAGTTGTGTAATTTTTAAAGTAAAAAAAACATTGTTTTATAAGTATTTTGAAGTGAGAATACGAAATTTTAATACCAGAGTGAGTTAACAATGTATGAAAAATAGTTGTGTAATTTTTAAAGTAAAAAAAACATTGTTTTATAAGTATTTTGAAGTGAGAATACGAAATTTTAATACCAGAGTGAGTTAACAATGTATGAAAAATAGTTGTGTAATTTTTAAAGTAAAAAAAACATTGTTTTATAAGTATTTTGAAGTGAGAATACGAAATTTTAATACCAGAGTGAGTTAACAATGTATGAAAAATAGTTGTGTAATTTTTAAAGTAAAAAAAAACATTGTTTTATAAGTATTTTGAAGTGAGAATACGAAATTTTAATACCAGAGTGAGTTAACAATGTATGAAAAATAGTTGTGTAATTTTTAAAGTAAAAAAAAACATTGTTTTATAAGTATTTTGAAGTGAGAATACGAAATTTTACTACCAGAGTGAGTTAACAATGTATGAAAAATAGTTGAGTAATTTTTAAAGTAAAAAAAACATTGTTTTATAAGTATTTTGAAGTGAGAATACGAAATTTTAATACCAGAGTGAGTTAACAATGTATGAAAAATAGTTGAGTAATTTTTAAAGTAAAAAAAACATTGTTTTTGATATGTTTTGAAGTGAGAAATTAAAATTTTACTACCAGAGTGAGTTAACAATGTATGAAAAATAGTTGAGTAATTTTTAAAGTAAAAAAAACATTGTTTTATAAGTATTTTGAAGTGAGAATACGAAATTTTAATACCAGAGTGAGTTAACAATGTATGAAAAATAGTTGTGTAATTTTTAAAGTAAAAAAAAACATTGTTTTATAAGTATTTTGAAGTGAGAATACGAAATTTTAATACCAGAGTGAGTTAACAATGTATGAAAAATAGTTGTGTAATTTTTAAAGTAAAAAAAACATTGTTTTATAAGTATTTTGAAGTGAGAATACGAAATTTTAATACCAGAGTGAGTTAACAATGTATGAAAAATAGTTGAGTAATTTTTAAAGTAAAAAAAAACATTGTTTTTGATATGTTTTGAAGTGAGAATACGAAATTTTAATACCAGAGTGAGTTAACAATGTATGAAAAATAGTTGTGTAATTTTTAAAGTAAAAAAAACATTGTTTTATAAGTATTTTGAAGTGAGAATACGAAATTTTAATACCAGAGTGAGTTAACAATGTATGAAAAATAGTTGTGTAATTTTTAAAGTAAAAAAAAACATTGTTTTTGATATGTTTTGAAGTGAGAATACGAAATTTTAATACCAGAGTGAGTTAACAATGTATGAAAAATAGTTGTGTAATTTTTAAAGTAAAAAAAACATTTTTTTATAAGTATTTTGAAGTGAGAATACGAAATTTTAATACCAGAGTGAGTTAACAATGTATGAAAAATAGTTGTGTAATTTTTAAAGTAAAAAAAAACATTGTTTTATAAGTATTTTGAAGTGAGAAATTAAAATTTTAATACCAGAGTGAGTTAACAATGTATGAAAAATAGTTGAGTAATTTTTAAAGTAAAAAAAAACATTGTTTTTGATATGTTTTGAAGTGAGAATACGAAATTTTAATACCAGAGTGAGTTAACAATGTATGAAAAATAGTTGAGTAATTTTTAAAGTAAAAAAAAACATTGTTTTTGATATGTTTTGAAGTGAGAATACGAAATTTTAATACCAGAGTGAGTTAACAATGTATGAAAAATAGTTGAGTAATTTTTAAAGTAAAAAAAACATTGTTTTATAAGTATTTTGAAGTGAGAATACGAAATTTTAATACCAGAGTGAGTTATCAATGTATGAAAAATAGTTGAGTAATTTTTAAAGTAAAAAAAACATTGTTTTATAAGTATTTTGAAGTGAGAATACGAAATTTTAATACCAGAGTGAGTTATCAATGTATGAAAAATAGTTGTGTAATTTTTAAAGTAAAAAAAACATTGTTTTATAAGTATTTTGAAGTGAGAATACGAAATTTTAATACCAGAGTGAGTTAACAATGTATGAAAAATAGTTGTGTAATTTTTAAAGTAAAAAAAACATTGTTTTATAAGTATTTTGAAGTGAGAATACGAAATTTTAATACCAGAGTGAGTTAACAATGTATGAAAAATAGTTGTGTAATTTTTAAAGTAAATAAAAACATTGTTTTATAAGTATTTTGAAGTGAGAATACGAAATTTTAATACCAGAGTGAGTTAACAATGTATGAAAAATAGTTGAGTAATTTTTAAAGTAAAAAAAAACATTGTTTTTGATATGTTTTGAAGTGAGAATACGAAATTTTAATACCAGAGTGAGTTAACAATGTATGAAAAATAGTTGTGTAATTTTTAAAGTAAAAAAAACATTGTTTTTGATATGTTTTGAAGTGAGAATACGAAATTTTAATACCAAGTGAGTTAACAATGTATGAAAAATAGTTGAGTAATTTTTAAAGTAAAAAAAACATTGTTTTATAAGTATTTTGAAGTGAGAATACGAAATTTTAATACCAGAGTGAGTTAACAATGTATGAAAAATAGTTGAGTAATTTTTAAAGTAAAAAAAAACATTGTTTTTGATATGTTTTGAAGTGAGAAATTAAAATTTTACTACCAGAGTGAGTTAACAATGTATGAAAAATAGTTGAGTAATTTTTAAAGTAAAAAAAACATTGTTTTATAAGTATTTTGAAGTGAGAAATTAAAATTTTAATACCAGAGTGAGTTAACAATGTATGAAAAATAGTTGAGTAATTTTTAAAGTAAAAAAAAACATTGTTTTTGATATGTTTTGAAGTGAGAATACGAAATTTTAATACCAGAGTGAGTTAACAATGTATGAAAAATAGTTGTGTAATTTTTAAAGTAAAAAAAAACATTGTTTTATAAGTATTTTGAAGTGAGAAATTAAAATTTTAATACCAGAGTGAGTTAACAATGTATGAAAAATAGTTGAGTAATTTTTAAAGTAAAAAAAAACATTGTTTTTGATATGTTTTGAAGTGAGAATACGAAATTTTAATACCAGAGTGAGTTAACAATGTATGAAAAATAGTTGAGTAATTTTTAAAGTAAAAAAAAACATTGTTTTTGATATGTTTTGAAGTGAGAATACGAAATTTTAATACCAAGTGAGTTAACAATGTATGAAAAATAGTTGAGTAATTTTTAAAGTAAAAAAAACATTGTTTTATAAGTATTTTGAAGTGAGAATACGAAATTTTAATACCAGAGTGAGTTAACAATGTATGAAAAATAGTTGAGTAATTTTTAAAGTAAAAAAAACATTGTTTTTGATATGTTTTGAAGTGAGAAATTAAAATTTTAATACCAGAGTGAGTTAACAATGTATGAAAAATAGTTGAGTAATTTTTAAAGTAAAAAAAACATTGTTTTTGATATGTTTTGAAGTGAGAAATTAAAATTTTACTACCAGAGTGAGTTAACAATGTATGAAAAATAGTTGAGTAATTTTTAAAGTAAAAAAAACATTGTTTTATAATTATTTTGAAGTGAGAATACGAAATTTTAATACCAGAGTGAGTTAACAATGTATGAAAAATAGTTGAGTAATTTTTAAAGTAAAAAAAACATTGTTTTTGATATGTTTTGAAGTGAGAAATTAAAATTTTACTACCAGAGTGAGTTAACAATGTATGAAAAATAGTTGAGTAATTTTTAAAGTAAAAAAAAACATTGTTTTTGATATGTTTTGAAGTGAGAATACGAAATTTTAATACCAGAGTGAGTTAACAATGTATGAAAAATAGTTGTGTAATTTTTAAAGTAAAAAAAACATTGTTTTATAAGTATTTTGAAGTGAGAAATTAAAATTTTAATACCAGAGTGAGTTAACAATGTATGAAAAATAGTTGAGTAATTTTAAAGTAAAAAAAAACATTGTTTTATAAGTATTTTGAAGTGAGAATACGAAATTTTAATACCAGAGTGAGTTAACAATGTATGAAAAATAGTTGTGTAATTTTTAAAGTAAAAAAAAACATTGTTTTTGATATGTTTTGAAGTGAGAATACGAAATTTTAATACCAGAGTGAGTTAACAATGTATGAAAAATAGTTGTGTAATTTTTAAAGTAAAAAAAAACATTGTTTTTGATATGTTTTGAAGTGAGAATACGAAATTTTAATACCAAGTGAGTTAACAATGTATGAAAAATAGTTGTGTAATTTTTAAAGTAAAAAAAAACATTGTTTTATAAGTATTTTGAAGTGAGAATACGAAATTTTAATACCAGAGTGAGTTAACAATGTATGAAAAATAGTTGTGTAATTTTTAAAGTAAATAAAAACATTGTTTTATAAGTATTTTGAAGTGAGAATACGAAATTTTAATACCAGAGTGAGTTAACAATGTATGAAAAATAGTTGAGTAATTTTTAAAGTAAAAAAAAACATTGTTTTTGATATGTTTTGAAGTGAGAATACGAAATTTTAATACCAGAGTGAGTTAACAATGTATGAAAAATAGTTGTGTAATTTTTAAAGTAAAAAAAAACATTGTTTTTGATATGTTTTGAAGTGAGAATACGAAATTTTAATACCAAGTGAGTTAACAATGTATGAAAAATAGTTGAGTAATTTTTAAAGTAAAAAAAACATTGTTTTATAAGTATTTTGAAGTGAGAATACGAAATTTTAATACCAGAGTGAGTTAACAATGTATGAAAAATAGTTGAGTAATTTTTAAAGTAAAAAAAACATTGTTTTTGATATGTTTTGAAGTGAGAAATTAAAATTTTACTACCAGAGTGAGTTAACAATGTATGAAAAATAGTTGAGTAATTTTTAAAGTAAAAAAAACATTGTTTTATAAGTATTTTGAAGTGAGAAATTAAAATTTTAATACCAGAGTGAGTTAACAATGTATGAAAAATAGTTGAGTAATTTTTAAAGTAAAAAAAAACATTGTTTTTGATATGTTTTGAAGTGAGAATACGAAATTTTAATACCAGAGTGAGTTAACAATGTATGAAAAATAGTTGTGTAATTTTTAAAGTAAAAAAAAACATTGTTTTATAAGTATTTTGAAGTGAGAAATTAAAATTTTAATACCAGAGTGAGTTAACAATGTATGAAAAATAGTTGAGTAATTTTTAAAGTAAAAAAAAACATTGTTTTTGATATGTTTTGAAGTGAGAATACGAAATTTTAATACCAGAGTGAGTTAACAATGTATGAAAAATAGTTGAGTAATTTTTAAAGTAAAAAAAAACATTGTTTTTGATATGTTTTGAAGTGAGAATACGAAATTTTAATACCAAGTGAGTTAACAATGTATGAAAAATAGTTGAGTAATTTTTAAAGTAAAAAAAACATTGTTTTATAAGTATTTTGAAGTGAGAATACGAAATTTTAATACCAGAGTGAGTTATCAATGTATGAAAAATAGTTGTGTAATTTTTAAAGTAAAAAAAACATTGTTTTATAAGTATTTTGAGGTATGAATACGGAATTTTAATACCAGAGTGAGTTAACAATGTATGAAAAATAGTTGAGTAATTTTTAAAGTAAAAAAAACATTGTTTTTGATATGTTTTGAAGTGAGAAATTAAAATTTTACTACCAGAGTGAGTTAACAATGTATGAAAAATAGTTGAGTAATTTTTAAAGTAAAAAAAACATTGTTTTATAATTATTTTGAAGTGAGAATACGAAATTTTAATACCAGAGTGAGTTAACAATGTATGAAAAATAGTTGAGTAATTTTTAAAGTAAAAAAAACATTGTTTTTGATATGTTTTGAAGTGAGAAATTAAAATTTTACTACCAGAGTGAGTTAACAATGTATGAAAAATAGTTGAGTAATTTTTAAAGTAAAAAAAAACATTGTTTTTGATATGTTTTGAAGTGAGAATACGAAATTTTAATACCAGAGTGAGTTAACAATGTATGAAAAATAGTTGTGTAATTTTTAAAGTAAAAAAAACATTGTTTTATAAGTATTTTGAAGTGAGAAATTAAAATTTTAATACCAGAGTGAGTTAACAATGTATGAAAAATAGTTGAGTAATTTTAAAGTAAAAAAAAACATTGTTTTATAAGTATTTTGAAGTGAGAATACGAAATTTTAATACCAGAGTGAGTTAACAATGTATGAAAAATAGTTGTGTAATTTTTAAAGTAAAAAAAAACATTGTTTTTGATATGTTTTGAAGTGAGAATACGAAATTTTAATACCAGAGTGAGTTAACAATGTATGAAAAATAGTTGTGTAATTTTTAAAGTAAAAAAAAACATTGTTTTTGATATGTTTTGAAGTGAGAATACGAAATTTTAATACCAAGTGAGTTAACAATGTATGAAAAATAGTTGTGTAATTTTTAAAGTAAAAAAAAACATTGTTTTATAAGTATTTTGAAGTGAGAATACGAAATTTTAATACCAGAGTGAGTTAACAATGTATGAAAAATAGTTGTGTAATTTTTAAAGTAAAAAAAAAAATTGTTTTTGATATGTTTTGAAGTGAGAATACGAAATTTTAATACCAGAGTGAGTTAACAATGTATGAAAAATAGTTGTGTAATTTTTAAAGTAAAAAAAAACATTGTTTTATAAGTATTTTGAAGTGAGAATACGAAATTTTAATACCAGAGTGAGTTAACAATGTATGAAAAATAGTTGTGTAATTTTTAAAGTAAAAAAAACATTGTTTTATAAGTATTTTGAAGTGAGAATACGAAATTTTAATACCAGAGTGAGTTAACAATGTATGAAAAATAGTTGAGTAATTTTTAAAGTAAAAAAAACATTGTTTTATAATATTTTGAAGTGAGAATACGAAATTTTAATACCAGAGTGAGTTAACAATGTATGAAAAATAGTTGTGTAATTTTTAAAGTAAAAAAAAACATTGTTTTATAAGTATTTTGAAGTGAGAATACGAAATTTTAATACCAGAGTGAGTTAACAATGTATGAAAAATAGTTGTGTAATTTTTAAAGTAAAAAAAAACATTGTTTTTGATATGTTTTGAAGTGAGAATACGAAATTTTAATACCAGAGTGAGTTAACAATGTATGAAAAATAGTTGTGTAATTTTAAAGTAAAAAAAAACATTGTTTTATAAGTATTTTGAAGTGAGAATACGAAATTTTAATACCAGAGTGAGTTAACAATGTATGAAAAATAGTTGAGTAATTTTTAAAGTAAAAAAAACATTGTTTTTGATATGTTTTGAAGTGAGAAATTAAAATTTTAATACCAGAGTGAGTTAACAATGTATGAAAAATAGTTGTCGTAATTTTTAAAGTAAATAAAAACATTGTTTTATAAGTATTTTGAAGTGAGGAATACGAAATTTTAATACCAGAGTGAGTTAACAATGTATGAAAAATAGTTGTGTAATTTTTAAAGTAAAAAAAAACATTGTTTTTGAAGTGTTTTGAAGTGAGAATACGAAATTTTAATACCAGAGTGAGTTAACAATGTATGAAAAAATAGTTGTGTAATTTTTAAAGTAAAAAAAAAACATTGTTTTATAAGTATTTTGAAGTGAGAATACGAAATTTTAATACCAGAGTGAGTTAACAATGTATGAAAAATAGTTGCTGTAATTTTTAAAGTAAAAAAAAACATTGTTTTTGATATGTTTTGAAGTGAGAATACGAAATTTTAATACCAGAGTGAGTTAACAATGTATGAAAAATAGTTGTGTAAATTTTTAAAGTAAAAAAAACATTGTTTTATAAGTATTTTGAAGTGAGAATACGAAATTTTAATACCAGAGTGAGTTAACAATGTATGAAAAATAGTTGTGTAATTTTTAAAGTAAAAAAAAACATTGTTTTTGATATGTTTTGAAGTGAGAATACGAAATTTTAATACCAGAGTGAGTTAACAATGTATGAAAAAATAGTTGAGTAATTTTTAAAGTAAAAAAAACATTGTTTTATAAGTATTTTGAAGTGAGAATACGAAATTTTAATACCAGAGTGAGTTAACAATGTATGAAAAATTAGTTGTGTAATTTTTAAAGTAAAAAAAACATTGTTTTATAAGTATTTTGAAGTGAGAATACGAAATTTTAATACCAGAGTGAGTTAACAATGTATGAAAAATAGTTGTGTAATTTTAAAGTAAAAAAAACATTGTTTTATAAGTATTTTTGAAGTGAGAATACGAAATTTTAATACCAGAGTGAGTTAACAATGTATGAAAAATAGTTGTGTAATTTTTAAAGTAAAAAAAAACATTGTTTTTGATATGTTTTGAAGTGAGAATACGAAATTTTAATACCAGAGTGAGTTAACAATGTATGAAAAATAGTTGAGTAATTTTTAAAGTAAAAAAAAACATTGTTTTATAAGTATTTTGAAGTGAGAATACGAAATTTTAATACCAGAGTGAGTTAACAATGTATGAAAAATAGTTGTGTAATTTTTAAAGTAAAAAAAAACATTGTTTTATAAGTATTTTGAAGTGAGAATACGAATTTTAATACCAGAGTGAGTTAACAATGTATGAAAAATAGTTGTGTAATTTTTAAAGTAAAAAAAACATTGTTTTATAAGTATTTTGAAGTGAGAATACGAAATTTTAATACCAGAGTGAGTTAACAATGTATGAAAAATAGTTGTGTAATTTTTAAAGTAAAAAAAAACATTGTTTTTGATATGTTTTGAAGTGAGAATACGAAATTTTAATACCAGAGTGAGTTAACAATGTATGAAAAATAGTTGTGTAATTTTTAAAGTAAAAAAAAACATTTTTTTATAAGTATTTTGAAGTGAGAATACGAAATTTTAATACCAGAGTGAGTTAACAATGTATGAAAAATAGTTGTGTAATTTTTAAAGTAAAAAAAACATTGTTTTTGATATGTTTTGAAGTGAGAATACGAAATTTTAATACCAGAGTGAGTTAACAATGTATGAAAAATAGTTGAGTAATTTTTAAAGTAAAAAAAAACATTGTTTTTGATATGTTTTGAAGTGAGAATACGAAATTTTAATACCAGAGTGAGTTAACAATGTATGAAAAATAGTTGTGTAATTTTTAAAGTAAAAAAAACATTGTTTTATAAGTATTTTGAAGTGAGAATACGAAATTTTAATACCAGAGTGAGTTAACAATGTATGAAAAATAGTTGTGTAATTTTTAAAGTAAAAAAAACATTGTTTATAAGTATTTTGAAGTGAGAATACGAAATTTTAATACCAGAGTGAGTTAACAATGTATGAAAAATAGTTGAGTAATTTTTAAAGTAAAAAAAAAACATTGTTTTTGATATGTTTTGAAGTGAGAATACGAAATTTTAATACCAGAGTGAGTTAACAATGTATGAAAAATAGTTGAGTAATTTTTAAAGTAAAAAAAAACATTGTTTTATAAGTATTTTGAAGTGAGAATACGAAATTTTAATACCAGAGTGAGTTAACAATGTATGAAAAATAGTTGTGTAATTTTTAAAGTAAAAAAAACATTGTTTTATAAGTATTTTGAAGTGAGAATAACGAAATTTTAATACCAGAGTGAGTTAACAATGTATGAAAAATAGTTGTGTAATTTTTAAAGTAAAAAAAACATTGTTTTATAAGTATTTTGAAGTGAGAATAACGAAATTTTAATACCAGAGTGAGTTAACAATGTATGAAAAAATAGTTGTGTAATTTTAAAGTAAAAAAAAACATTTTTTTATAAGTATTTTGAAGTGAGAATACGAAATTTTAATACCAGAGTGAGTTAACAATGTATGAAAAAATAGTTGTGTAATTTTTAAAGTAAAAAAAAACATTGTTTTTGATATGTTTTGAAGTGAGAATACGAAATTTTAATACCAGAGTGAGTTAACAATGTATGGAAAAATAGTTGTGTAATTTTTAAAGTAAAAAAAAACATTGTTTTATAAGTATTTTGAAGTGAGAATACGAAATTTTAATACCAGAGTGAGTTAACAATGTATGAAAAATAGTTGTGTAATTTTTAAAGTAAAAAAAAACATTGTTTTTGATATGTTTTGAAGTGAGAATACGAAATTTTAATACCAGAGTGAGTTAACAATGTATGAAAAATAGTTGTGTAATTTTTAAAGTAAAAAAAACATTGTTTTATAAGTATTTTGAAGTGAGAATACGAAATTTTAATACCAGAGTGAGTTAACAATGTATGAAAAATAGTTGTGTAATTTTAAAGTAAAAAAAACATTTTTTTATAAGTATTTTGAAGTGAGAATACGAAATTTTAATACCAGAGTGAGTTAACAATGTATGAAAAATAGTTGTGTAATTTTTAAAGTAAAAAAAACATTGTTTTTGATATGTTTTGAAGTGAGAATACGAAATTTTAATACCAGAGTGAGTTAACAATGTATGAAAAATAGTTGAGTAATTTTTAAAGTAAAAAAAAAAACATTGTTTTTGATATGTTTGAAGTGAGAATACGAAATTTTAATACCAGAGTGAGTTAACAATGTATGAAAAATAGTTGTGTAATTTTTAAAGTAAAAAAAACATTGTTTTTGATATGTTTTGAAGTGAGAATACGAAATTTTAATACCAGAGTGAGTTAACAATGTATGAAAAATAGTTGAGTAATTTTTAAAGTAAAAAAAAACATTGTTTTTGATATGTTTTGAAGTGAGAATACGAAATTTTAATACCAGAGTGAGTTAACAATGTATGAAAAAATAGGTTGTGTAATTTTTAAAGTAAAAAAAAACATTGTTTTTGATATGTTTTGAAGTGAGAATACGAAATTTTAATACCAGAGTGAGTTAACAATGTATGAAAAATAGTGAGTAATTTTTAAAGTAAAAAAAAAACATTGTTTTTGATATGTTTTGAAGTGAGAATACGAAATTTTTAATACCAGAGTGAGTTAACAATGTATGAAAAATAGTTGTGTAATTTTTAAAGTAAAAAAAAAAACATTGTTTTATAAGTATTTTGAAGTGAGAATACGAAATTTTAATACCAGAGTGAGTTAACAATGTATGAAAAATAGTTGTGTAATTTTTAAAGTAAAAAAAAACATTGTTTTATAAGTATTTTGAAGTGAGAATACGAAATTTTAATACCAGAGTGAGTTAACAATGTATGAAAAATAGTTGAGTAATTTTTAAAGTAAAAAAAAACATTGTTTTTGATATGTTTTGAAGTGAGAAATTAAAATTTTACTACCAGAGTGAGTTAACAATGTATGAAAAATAGTTGAGTAATTTTTAAAGTAAATAAAAACATTGTTTTATAAGTATTTTGAAGTGAGAATACGAAATTTTAATACCAGAGTGAGTTAACAATGTATGAAAAATAGTTGTGTAATTTTTAAAGTAAAAAAAAACATTGTTTTTGATATGTTTTGAAGTGAGAAATTAAAATTTTACTACCAGAGTGAGTTAACAATGTATGAAAAATAGTTGAGTAATTTTTAAAGTAAAAAAAACATTGTTTTATAAGTATTTTGAAGTGAGAATACGAAATTTTAATACCAGAGTGAGTTAACAATGTATGAAAAATAGTTGTGTAATTTTTAAAGTAAAAAAAACATTGTTTTATAAGTATTTTGAAGTGAGAATACGAAATTTTAATACCAGAGTGAGTTAACAATGTATGAAAAATAGTTGTGTAATTTTTAAAGTAAAAAAAACATTTTTTTTATAAGTATTTTGAAGTGAGAATACGAAATTTTAATACCAGAGTGAGTTAACAATGTATGAAAAATAGTTGTGTAATTTTTAAAGTAAAAAAAAACATTGTTTTTGATATGTTTTGAAGTGGAGAATACGAAATTTTAATACCAGAGTGAGTTAACAATGTATGAAAAATAGTTGTGTAATTTTTAAAGTAAATAAAAACATTGTTTTATAAGTATTTTGAAGTGAGAATACGAAATTTTAATACCAGAGTGAGTTAACAATGTATGAAAAATAGTTGTGTAATTTTTAAAGTAAAAAAAAACATTGTTTTTGATATGTTTTGAAGTGAGAATACGAAATTTTAATACCAGAGTGAGTTAACAATGTATGAAAAATAGTTGTGTAATTTTTAAAGTAAAAAAAACATTGTTTTATAAGTATTTTGAAGTGAGAATACGAAATTTTAATACCAGAGTGAGTTAACAATGTATGAAAAATAGTTGTGTAATTTTTAAAGTAAAAAAAAACATTTTTTTATAAGTATTTTGAAGTGAGAATACGAAATTTTAATACCAGAGTGAGTTAACAATGTATGAAAAATAGTTGTGTAATTTTTAAAGTAAAAAAAACATTGTTTTTGATATGTTTTGAAGTGAGAATACGAAATTTTAATACCAGAGTGAGTTAACAATGTATGAAAAATAGTTGAGTAATTTTTAAAGTAAAAAAAAACATTGTTTTTGATATGTTTTGAAGTGAGAATACGAAATTTTAATACCAGAGTGAGTTAACAATGTATGAAAAATAGTTGTGTAATTTTTAAAGTAAAAAAAAACATTGTTTTTGATATGTTTTGAAGTGAGAATACGAAATTTTAATACCAGAGTGAGTTAACAATGTATGAAAAATAGTTGAGTAATTTTTAAAGTAAAAAAAAACATTGTTTTTGATATGTTTTGAGTGAGAATACGAAATTTTAATACCAGAGTGAGTTAACAATGTATGAAAAATAGTTGTGTAATTTTTAAAGTAAAAAAAACATTGTTTTATAAGTATTTTGAAGTGAGAATACGAAATCTTTAATACCAGAGTGAGTTAACAATGTATGAAAAAATAGTTTGAGTAATTTTTAAAGTAAAAAAAACATTGTTTTATAAGTATTTTGAAGTGAGAATACGAAATTTTAATACCAGAGTGAGTTAACAATGTATGAAAAATAGTTGTGTAATTTTTAAAGTAAAAAAAACATTGTTTTATAAGTATTTTGAAGTGAGAATACGAAATTTTAATACCAGAGTGAGTTAACAATGTATGAAAAATAGTTGTGTAATTTTTAAAGTAAAAAAAAACATTGTTTTTTGATATGTTTTGAAGTGAGAATACCGAAATTTTAATACCAGAGTGAGTTAACAATGTATGAAAAATAGTTGTGTAATTTTTAAAGTAAAAAAAAACAATTGTTTTTGATATGTTTTGAAGTGAGAAATTAAAATTTTACTACCAGAGTGAGTTAACAATGTATGAAAAATAGTTGAGTAATTTTTAAAAGTAAAAAAAACATTGTTTTATAAGTATTTTGAAGTGAGAATACGAAATTTTAATACCAGAGTGAGTTAACAATGTATGAAAATAGTTGTGTAATTTTTAAAGTAAAAAAAAAACATTGTTTTTGATATGTTTTGAAGTGAGAAATTAAAATTTTACTACCAGAGTGAGTTAACAATGTATGAAAAATAGTTGAGTAATTTTTAAAGTAAAAAAAACATTGTTTTATAAGTATTTTTGAAGTGAGAATACGAAATTTTAATACCAGAGTGAGTTAACAATGTATGAAAAATAGTTGTGTAATTTTTAAAGTAAAAAAAAAACATTGTTTTATAAGTATTTTGAAGTGAGAATACGAAATTTTAATACCAGAGTGAGTTAACAATGTATGAAAAATAGTTGTGTAATTTTTAAAGTAAAAAAAAACATTGTTTTATAAGTATTTTGAAGTGAGAATACGAAATTTTAATACCAGAGTGAGTTACCAATGTATGAAAAATAGTTGTGTAATTTTTAAAGTAAAAAAAAACATTGTTTTTGATATGTTTTGAAGTGAGAATACGAAATTTTAATACCAGAGTGAGTTAACAATGTATGAAAAATAGTTTGAGTAATTTTTAAAGTAAAAAAAACATTGTTTTATAAGTATTTTGAAGTGAGAATACGAAATTTTAATACCAGAGTGAGTTAACAATGTATGAAAAATAGTTGTGTAATTTTTAAAGTAAAAAAAAACATTGTTTTTGATATGTTTTGAAGTGAGAAATTAAAATTTTACTACCAGAGTGAGTTAACAATGTATGAAAAATAGTTGAGTAATTTTTAAAGTAAAAAAAACATTGTTTTATAAGTATTTTGAAGTGAGAATACGAAATTTTAATACCAGAGTGAGTTAACAATGTATGAAAAATAGTTGTGTAATTTTTAAAGTAAAAAAAAAACATTGTTTTATAAGTATTTTGAAGTGAGAATACGAAATTTTAATACCAGAGTGAGTTAACAATGTATGAAAAATAGTTGTGTAATTTTTAAAGTAAATAAAAAACATTGTTTTATAAGTATTTTGAAGTGAGAATACGAAATTTTAATACAGAGTGAGTTAACAATGTATGAAAAATAGTTGTGTAATTTTTAAAGTAAAAAAAAACATTGTTTTATAAGTATTTTGAAGTGAGAATACGAAATTTTAATACCAGAGTGAGTTAACAATGTATGAAAAATAGTTGAGTAATTTTTAAAGTAAAAAAAACATTGTTTTATAAGTATTTTGAAGTGAGAATACGAAATTTTAATACCAGAGTGAGTTAACAATGTATGAAAAATAGTTGTGTAATTTTTAAAGTAAAAAAAAAAAAACATTGTTTTTGATATGTTTTGAAGTGAGAAATTAAAATTTTACTACCAGAGTGAGTTAACAATGTATGAAAAATAGTTGAGTAATTTTTAAAGTAAAAAAAAACATTGTTTTATAAGTATTTTGAAGTGAGAATACGAAATTTTAATACCAGAGTGAGTTAACAATGTATGAAAAATAGTTGTGTAATTTTTAAAGTAAAAAAAAACATTGTTTTATAAGTATTTTGAAGTGAGAATACGAAATTTTAATACCAGAGTGAGTTAACAATGTATGAAAAATAGTTGTGTAATTTTTAAAGTAAAAAAAAAACATTGTTTTATAAGTATTTTGAAGTGAGAATACGAAATTTAATACCAGAGTGAGTTAACAATGTATGAAAAATAGTTGTGTAATTTTTAAAGTAAAAAAAAAACATTGTTTTTGATATGTTTTGAAGTGAGAATACGAAATTTTAATACCAGAGTGAGTTAACAATGTATGAAAAATAGTTGAGTAATTTTTAAAGTAAAAAAAACATTGTTTTATAAGTATTTTGAAGTGAGAATACGAAATTTTAATACCAGAGTGAGTTAACAATGTATGAAAAATAGTTGTGTAATTTTTAAAGTAAAAAAAAAACATTGTTTTTGATATGTTTTGAAGTGAGAAATTAAAATTTTACTACCAGAGTGAGTTAACAATGTATGAAAAATAGTTGAGTAATTTTTAAAGTAAAAAAAAACATTGTTTTATAAGTATTTTGAAGTGAGAATACGAAATTTTAATACCAGAGTGAGTTAACAATGTATGAAAAATAGTTGTGTAATTTTTAAAGTAAAAAAAAACATTGTTTTATAAGTATTTTGAAGTGAGAATACGAAATTTAATACCAGAGTGAGTTAACAATGTATGAAAAATAGTTGTGTAATTTTTAAAGTAAAAAAAAACATTGTTTTATAAGTATTTTGAAGTGAGAATACGAAATTTTAATACCAGAGTGAGTTAACAATGTATGAAAAATAGTTGTGTAATTTTTAAAGTAAATAAAAAACATTGTTTTATAAGTATTTTGAAGTGAGAATACGAAATTTTAATACCAGAGTGAGTTAACAATGTATGAAAAATAGTTGTGTAATTTTTAAAGTAAAAAAAAACATTGTTTTTGATATGCTTTGAAGTGAGAATACGAAATTTTAATACCAGAGTGAGTTAACAATGTATGAAAAATAGTTGTGTAATTTTTAAAGTAAAAAAAAACATTGTTTTATAAGTATTTTGAAGTGAGAATACGAAATTTTAATACCCAGAGTGAGTTAACAATGTATGAAAAATAGTTGTGTAATTTTTAAAGTAAAAAAAAAACATTGTTTTTGATATGTTTTGAAGTGAGAATACGAAATTTTAATACCAGAGTGAGTTAACAATGTATGAAAAATAGTTGTGTAATTTTTAAAGTAAAAAAAAACATTGTTTTATAAGTATTTTGAAGTGAGAATACGAAATTTTAATACCAGAGTGAGTTAACAATGTATGAAAAATAGTTGTGTAATTTTTAAAGTAAAAAAAACATTTTTTTATAAGTATTTTTGAAGTGAGAATACGAAATTTTAATACCAGAGTGAGTTAACAATGTATGAAAAATAGTTGTGTAATTTTTAAAGTAAAAAAAACATTGTTTTTGATATGTTTTGAAGTGAGAATACGAAAATTTTAATACCAGAGTGAGTTAACAATGTATGAAAAATAGTTGAGTAATTTTTAAAGTAAAAAAAAAACATTGTTTTTGATATGTTTTGAAGTGAGAATACGAAATTTTAATACCAGAGTGAGTTAACAATGTATGAAAAATAGTTGTGTAATTTTTAAAGTAAAAAAAACATTGTTTTTGATATGTTTTGAAGTGAGAATACGAAATTTTAATACCAGAGTGAGTTAACAATGTATGAAAAAATAGTTGAGTAATTTTTAAAGTAAAAAAAAAACATTGTTTTTGATATGTTTTGAAGTGAGAATACGAAATTTTAATACCAGAGTGAGTTAACAATGTATGAAAAATAGTTGTGTAATTTTTAAAGTAAAAAAAAACATTGTTTTATAAGTATTTTGAAGTGGAGAATACGAAATTTTAATACCAGAGTGAGTTAACAATGTATGAAAAATAGTTGAGTAATTTTTAAAGTAAAAAAAACATTGTTTTATAAGTATTTTGAAGTGAGAATACGAAATTTTAATACCAGAGTGAGTTAACAATGTATGAAAAATAGTTGTGTAATTTTTAAAGTAAAAAAAAACATTGTTTTATAAGTATTTTGAAGTGAGAATACGAAATTTTAATACCAGAGTGAGTTAACAATGTATGAAAAATAGTTGTGTAATTTTTAAAGTAAAAAAAAAACATTGTTTTTGATATGTTTTGAAGTGAGAATACGAAATTTTAATACCAGAGTGAGTTAACAATGTATGAAAAAATAGTTGTGTAATTTTTAAAGTAAAAAAAAACATTGTTTTATAAGTATTTTGAAGTGAGAATACGAAATTTTAATACCAGAGTGAGTTAACAATGTATGAAAAATAGTTGAGTAATTTTTAAAGTAAAAAAAAACATTGTTTTATAAGTATTTTGAAGTGAGAATACGAAATTTTAATACCAGAGTGAGTTAACAATGTATGAAAAATAGTTGTGTAATTTTTAAAGTAAAAAAAAACATTGTTTTATAAGTATTTTGAAGTGAGAATACGAAATTTTAATACCAGAGTGAGTTAACAATGTATGAAAAATAGTTGAGTAATTTTTAAAGTAAAAAAAACATTGTTTTATAAGTATTTTGAAGTGAGAATACGAAATTTTAATACCAGAGTGAGTTAACAATGTATGAAAAATAGTTGTGTAATTTTTAAAGTAAAAAAAAAACATTGTTTTATAAGTATTTTGAAGTGAGAATACGAAATTTTAATACCAGAGTGAGTTAACAATGTATGAAAAATAGTTGTGTAATTTTTAAAGTAAAAAAAAACATTGTTTTATAAGTATTTTGAAGTGAGAATACGAAATTTTAATACCAGAGTGAGTTAACAATGTATGAAAAATAGTTGTGTAATTTTTAAAGTAAAAAAAACATTGTTTTATAAGTATTTTGAAGTGAGAATACGAAATTTTTAATACCAGAGTGAGTTAACAATGTATGAAAAATAGTTGTGTAATTTTTAAAGTAAAAAAACATTGTTTTTGATATGTTTTGAAGTGAGAATACGAAATTTTAATACCAGAGTGAGTTAACAATGTATGAAAAATAGTTGTGTAATTTTTAAAGTAAAAAAAAAACATTGTTTTATAAGTATTTTGAAGTGAGAATACGAAATTTTAATACCAGAGTGAGTTAACAATGTATGAAAAATAGTTGTGTAATTTTTAAAGTAAAAAAAAAAACATTGTTTTATAAGTATTTTGAAGTGAGAATACGAAATTTTAATACCAGAGTGAGTTAACAATGTATGAAAAATAGTTGTGTAATTTTTAAAGTAAATAAAAACATTGTTTTATAAGTATTTTGAAGTGAGAATACGAAATTTTAATACCAGAGTGAGTTAACAATGTATGAAAAATAGTTGTGTAATTTTTAAAGTAAATAAAAACATTGTTTTTGATATGTTTTGAAGTGAGAATACGAAATTTTAATACCAGAGTGAGTTAACAATGTATGAAAAATAGTTGAGTAATTTTTAAAGTAAAAAAAACATTGTTTTTGATATGTTTTGAAGTGAGAATACGAAATTTTAATACCAGAGTGAGTTAACAATGTATGAAAAATAGTTGTGTAATTTTTAAAGTAAAAAAAACATTGTTTTTGATATGTTTTGAAGTGAGAATACGAAATTTTAATACCAGAGTGAGTTAACAATGTATGAAAAATAGTTGAGTAATTTTTAAAGTAAAAAAAACATTGTTTTATAAGTATTTTGAAGTGAGAATACCGAAATTTTAATACCAGAGTGAGTTAACAATGTATGAAAAATAGTTGTGTAATTTTTAAAGTAAAAAAAAACATTGTTTTTGATATGTTTTGAAGTGAGAAATTAAAATTTTACTACCAGAGTGAGTTAACAATGTATGAAAAATAGTTGAGTAATTTTTAAAGTAAAAAAAAACATTGTTTTATAAGTATTTGAAGTGAGAATACGAAATTTTAATACCAGAGTGAGTTAACAATGTATGAAAAATAGTTGTGTAATTTTTAAAGTAAAAAAAACATTGTTTTATAAGTATTTTGAAGTGAGAATACGAAATTTTAATACCAGAGTGAGTTAACAATGTATGAAAAATAGTTGTGTAATTTTTAAAGTAAAAAAAAAACATTGTTTAATAAGTATTTTGAAGTGAGAATACGAAATTTTAATACCAGAGTGAGTTAACAATGTATGAAAAATAGTTGTGTAATTTTTAAAGTAAAAAAAAACATTGTTTTGATATGTTTTGAAGTGAGAATACGAAATTTTAATACCAGAGTGAGTTAACAATGTATGAAAAATAGTTGAGTAATTTTTAAAGTAAAAAAAACATTGTTTTATAAGTATTTTGAAGTGAGAATACGAAATTTTAATACCAGAGTGAGTTAACAATGTATGAAAAATAGTTGTGTAATTTTTAAAGTAAAAAAAAACATTGTTTTTGATATGTTTTGAAGTGAGAAATTAAAATTTTACTACCAGAGTGAGTTAACAATGTATGAAAAATAGTTGAGTAATTTTTAAAGTAAAAAAAACATTGTTTTATAAGTATTTTGAAGTGAGAATACGAAATTTTAATACCAGAGTGAGTTAACAATGTATGAAAAATAGTTGTGTAATTTTTAAAGTAAAAAAAAACATTGTTTTATAAGTATTTTGAAGTGAGAATACGAAATTTTAATACCAGAGTGAGTTAACAATGTATGAAAAATAGTTGTGTAATTTTTAAAGTAAAAAAAAACATTGTTTTATAAGTATTTTGAAGTGAGAATACGAAATTTTAATACCAGAGTGAGTTAACAATGTATGAAAAATAGTTGTGTAATTTTTAAAGTAAATAAAAACATTGTTTTATAAGTATTTTGAAGTGAGAATACGAAATTTTAATACCAGAGTGAGTTAACAATGTATGAAAAATAGTTGTGTAATTTTTAAAGTAAAAAAAAACATTGTTTTTGATATGTTTTGAAGTGAGAATACGAAATTTTAATACCAGAGTGAGTTAACAATGTATGAAAAATAGTTGAGTAATTTTTAAAGTAAAAAAAACATTGTTTTATAAGTATTTTGAAGTGAGAATACGAAATTTTAATACCAGAGTGAGTTAACAATGTATGAAAAATAGTTGTGTAATTTTTAAAGTAAAAAAAAACATTGTTTTATAAGTATTTTGAAGTGAGAATACGAAATTTTAATACCAGAGTGAGTTAACAATGTATGAAAAATAGTTGTGTAATTTTTAAAGTAAAAAAAAACATTGTTTTATAAGTATTTTGAAGTGAGAATACGAAATTTTAATACCAGAGTGAGTTAACAATGTATGAAAAATAGTTGTGTAATTTTTAAAGTAAATAAAAACATTGTTTTATAAGTATTTTGAAGTGAGAATACGAAATTTTAATACCAGAGTGAGTTAACAATGTATGAAAAATAGTTGTGTAATTTTTAAAGTAAATAAAAACATTGTTTTTGATATGTTTTGAAGTGAGAATACGAAATTTTAATACCAGAGTGAGTTAACAATGTATGAAAAATAGTTGAGTAATTTTTAAAGTAAAAAAAACATTGTTTTTGATATGTTTTGAAGTGAGAATACGAAATTTTAATACCAGAGTGAGTTAACAATGTATGAAAAATAGTTGTGTAATTTTTAAAGTAAAAAAAAACATTGTTTTATAAGTATTTTGAAGTGAGAATACGAAATTTTAATACCAGAGTGAGTTAACAATGTATGAAAAATAGTTGTGTAATTTTTAAAGTAAAAAAAACATTGTTTTATAAGTATTTTGAAGTGAGAATACGAAATTTTAATACCAGAGTGAGTTAACAATGTATGAAAAATAGTTGTGTAATTTTTAAAGTAAAAAAAACATTGTTTTATAAGTATTTTGAAGTGAGAATACGAAATTTTAATACCAGAGTGAGTTAACAATGTATGAAAAATAGTTGTGTAATTTTTAAAGTAAAAAAAACATTGTTTTATAAGTATTTTGAAGTGAGAATACGAAATTTTAATACCAGAGTGAGTTAACAATGTATGAAAAATAGTTGTGTAATTTTTAAAGTAAAAAAAACATTGTTTTATAAGTATTTTGAAGTGAGAATACGAAATTTTAATACCAGAGTGAGTTAACAATGTATGAAAAATAGTTGTGTAATTTTTAAAGTAAAAAAAAACATTGTTTTATAAGTATTATGAAGTGAGAAATTAAAATTTTAATACCAGAGTGAGTTAACAATGTATGAAAAATAGTTGAGTAATTTTAAAGTAAAAAAAAACATTGTTTTATAAGTATTTTGAAGTGAGAATACGAAATTTTAATACCAGAGTGAGTTAACAATGTATGAAAAATAGTTGTTTAATTTTTAAAGTAAAAAAAACATTGTTTTATAAGTATTTTGAAGTGAGAATACGAAATTTTAATACCAGAGTGAGTTAACAATGTATGAAAAATAGTTGAGTAATTTTTAAAGTAAAAAAAAACATTGTTTTTGATATGTTTTGAAGTGAGAATACGAAATTTTAATACCAGAGTGAGTTAACAATGTATGAAAAATAGTTGTGTAATTTTTAAAGTAAAAAAAACATTGTTTTTGATATGTTTTGAAGTGAGAATACGAAATTTTAATACCAGAGTGAGTTAACAATGTATGAAAAATAGTTGAGTAATTTTTAAAGTAAAAAAAAACATTGTTTTTGATATGTTTTGAAGTGAGAATACGAAATTTTAATACCAGAGTGAGTTAACAATGTATGAAAAATAGTTGTGTAATTTTTAAAGTAAAAAAAACATTGTTTTTGATATGTTTTGAAGTGAGAATACGAAATTTTAATACCAGAGTGAGTTAACAATGTATGAAAAATAGTTGAGTAATTTTTAAAGTAAAAAAAAACATTGTTTTTGATATGTTTTGAAGTGAGAATACGAAATTTTAATACCAGAGTGAGTTAACAATGTATGAAAAATAGTTGTGTAATTTTTAAAGTAAAAAAAAACATTGTTTTATAAGTATTTTGAAGTGAGAATACGAAATTTTAATACCAGAGTGAGTTAACAATGTATGAAAAATAGTTGTGTAATTTTTAAAGTAAAAAAAAACATTGTTTTATAAGTATTTTGAAGTGAGAATACGAAATTTTAATACCAGAGTGAGTTAACAATGTATGAAAAATAGTTGTGTAATTTTTAAAGTAAATAAAAACATTGTTTTTGATATGTTTTGAAGTGAGAATACGAAATTTTAATACCAGAGTGAGTTAACAATGTATGAAAAATAGTTGAGTAATTTTTAAAGTAAAAAAAACATTGTTTTTGATATGTTTTGAAGTGAGAATACGAAATTTTAATACCAGAGTGAGTTAACAATGTATGAAAAATAGTTGTGTAATTTTTAAAGTAAAAAAAAAACATTGTTTTATAAGTATTTTGAAGTGAGAATACGAAATTTTAATACCAGAGTGAGTTAACAATGTATGAAAAATAGTTGTGTAATTTTTAAAGTAAAAAAAACATTGTTTTATAAGTATTTTGAAGTGAGAATACGAAATTTTAATACCAGAGTGAGTTAACAATGTATGAAAAATAGTTGTGTAATTTTTAAAGTAAAAAAAACATTGTTTTATAAGTATTTTGAAGTGAGAATACGAAATTTTAATACCAGAGTGAGTTAACAATGTATGAAAAATAGTTGTGTAATTTTTAAAGTAAAAAAAACATTGTTTTATAAGTATTTTGAAGTGAGAATACGAAATTTTAATACCAGAGTGAGTTAACAATGTATGAAAAATAGTTGTGTAATTTTTAAAGTAAAAAAAACATTGTTTTATAAGTATTTTGAAGTGAGAATACGAAATTTTAATACCAGAGTGAGTTAACAATGTATGAAAAATAGTTGTGTAATTTTTAAAGTAAAAAAAAAACATTGTTTTATAAGTATTATGAAGTGAGAAATTAAAATTTTAATACCAGAGTGAGTTAACAATGTATGAAAAATAGTTGAGTAATTTTAAAGTAAAAAAAAACATTGTTTTATAAGTATTTTGAAGTGAGAATACGAAATTTTAATACCAGAGTGAGTTAACAATGTATGAAAAATAGTTGTTTAATTTTTAAAGTAAAAAAAACATTGTTTTATAAGTATTTTGAAGTGAGAATACGAAATTTTAATACCAGAGTGAGTTAACAATGTATGAAAAATAGTTGAGTAATTTTTAAAGTAAATAAAAACATTGTTTTTGATATGTTTTGAAGTGAGAATACGAAATTTTAATACCAGAGTGAGTTAACAATGTATGAAAAATAGTTGTGTAATTTTTAAAGTAAAAAAAACATTGTTTTTGATATGTTTTGAAGTGAGAATACGAAATTTTAATACCAGAGTGAGTTAACAATGTATGAAAAATAGTTGAGTAATTTTTAAAGTAAAAAAAACATTGTTTTTGATATGTTTTGAAGTGAGAAATTAAAATTTTAATACCAGAGTGAGTTAACAATGTATGAAAAATAGTTGAGTAATTTTAAAGTAAAAAAAAACATTGTTTTATAAGTATTTTGAAGTGAGAATACGAAATTTTAATACCAGAGTGAGTTAACAATGTATGAAAAATAGTTGTGTAATTTTTAAAGTAAAAAAAAACATTTTTTTATAAGTATTTTGAAGTGAGAATACGAAATTTTAATACCAGAGTGAGTTAACAATGTATGAAAAATAGTTGTGTAATTTTTAAAGTAAAAAAAAAACATTGTTTTTGATATGTTTTGAAGTGAGAATACGAAATTTTAATACCAGAGTGAGTTAACAATGTATGAAAAATAGTTGAGTAATTTTTAAAGTAAAAAAAAACATTGTTTTATAAGTATTTTGAAGTGAGAATACGAAATTTTAATACCAGAGTGAGTTAACAATGTATGAAAAATAGTTGAGTAATTTTTAAAGTAAAAAAAACATTGTTTTTGATATGTTTTGAAGTGAGAAATTAAAATTTTAATACCAGAGTGAGTTAACAATGTATGAAAAATAGTTGTGTAATTTTTAAAGTAAAAAAAACATTGTTTTATAAGTATTTTGAAGTGAGAATACGAAATTTTAATACCAGAGTGAGTTAACAATGTATGAAAAATAGTTGTGTAATTTTTAAAGTAAAAAAAAACATTGTTTTATAAGTATTTTGAAGTGAGAATACGAAATTTTAATACCAGAGTGAGTTAACAATGTATGAAAAATAGTTGAGTAATTTTTAAAGTAAAAAAAAACATTGTTTTATAAGTATTTTGAAGTGAGAATACGAAATTTTAATACCAGAGTGAGTTAACAATGTATGAAAAATAGTTGTGTAATTTTTAAAGTAAAAAAAAACATTGTTTTATAAGTATTTTGAAGTGAGAATACGAAATTTTAATACCAGAGTGAGTTAACAATGTATGAAAAATAGTTGTGTAATTTTTAAAGTAAATAAAAACATTGTTTTATAAGTATTTTGAAGTGAGAATACGAAATTTTAATACCAGAGTGAGTTAACAATGTATGAAAAATAGTTGTGTAATTTTTAAAGTAAATAAAAACATTGTTTTTGATATGTTTTGAAGTGAGAAATTAAAATTTTAATACCAGAGTGAGTTAACAATGTATGAAAAATAGTTGAGTAATTTTTAAAGTAAAAAAAACATTGTTTTTGATATGTTTTGAAGTGAGAATACGAAATTTTAATACCAGAGTGAGTTAACAATGTATGAAAAATAGTTGTGTAATTTTTAAAGTAAAAAAAAAACATTGTTTTATAAGTATTTTGAAGTGAGAATACGAAATTTTAATACCAGAGTGAGTTAACAATGTATGAAAAATAGTTGTGTAATTTTTAAAGTAAAAAAAACATTGTTTTATAAGTATTTTGAAGTGAGAATACGAAATTTTAATACCAGAGTGAGTTAACAATGTATGAAAAATAGTTGTGTAATTTTTAAAGTAAAAAAAACATTGTTTTATAAGTATTTTGAAGTGAGAATACGAAATTTTAATACCAGAGTGAGTTAACAATGTATGAAAAATAGTTGTGTAATTTTTAAAGTAAAAAAAACATTGTTTTATAAGTATTTTGAAGTGAGAATACGAAATTTTAATACCAGAGTGAGTTAACAATGTATGAAAAATAGTTGTGTAATTTTTAAAGTAAAAAAAACATTGTTTTATAAGTATTTTGAAGTGAGAATACGAAATTTTAATACCAGAGTGAGTTAACAATGTATGAAAAATAGTTGTGTAATTTTTAAAGTAAAAAAAAACATTGTTTTATAAGTATTATGAAGTGAGAAATTAAAATTTTAATACCAGAGTGAGTTAACAATGTATGAAAAATAGTTGAGTAATTTTAAAGTAAAAAAAAACATTGTTTTATAAGTATTTTGAAGTGAGAATACGAAATTTTAATACCAGAGTGAGTTAACAATGTATGAAAAATAGTTGTTTAATTTTTAAAGTAAAAAAAACATTGTTTTATAAGTATTTTGAAGTGAGAATACGAAATTTTAATACCAGAGTGAGTTAACAATGTATGAAAAATAGTTGAGTAATTTTTAAAGTAAAAAAAAACATTGTTTTTGATATGTTTTGAAGTGAGAATACGAAATTTTAATACCAGAGTGAGTTAACAATGTATGAAAAATAGTTGTGTAATTTTTAAAGTAAAAAAAACATTGTTTTTGATATGTTTTGAAGTGAGAATACGAAATTTTAATACCAGAGTGAGTTAACAATGTATGAAAAATAGTTGAGTAATTTTTAAAGTAAAAAAAAACATTGTTTTTGATATGTTTTGAAGTGAGAATACGAAATTTTAATACCAGAGTGAGTTAACAATGTATGAAAAATAGTTGAGTAATTTTAAAGTAAAAAAAAACATTGTTTTATAAGTATTTTGAAGTGAGAATACGAAATTTTAATACCAGAGTGAGTTAACAATGTATGAAAAATAGTTGTGTAATTTTTAAAGTAAAAAAAACATTTTTTTATAAGTATTTTGAAGTGAGAATACGAAATTTTAATACCAGAGTGAGTTAACAATGTATGAAAAATAGTTGTGTAATTTTTAAAGTAAAAAAAAACATTGTTTTTGATATGTTTTGAAGTGAGAATACGAAATTTTAATACCAGAGTGAGTTAACAATGTATGAAAAATAGTTGAGTAATTTTTAAAGTAAAAAAAAACATTGTTTTATAAGTATTTTGAAGTGAGAATACGAAATTTTAATACCAGAGTGAGTTAACAATGTATGAAAAATAGTTGAGTAATTTTTAAAGTAAAAAAAACATTGTTTTTGATATGTTTTGAAGTGAGAAATTAAAATTTTAATACCAGAGTGAGTTAACAATGTATGAAAAATAGTTGTGTAATTTTTAAAGTAAAAAAAACATTGTTTTATAAGTATTTTGAAGTGAGAATACGAAATTTTAATACCAGAGTGAGTTAACAATGTATGAAAAATAGTTGTGTAATTTTTAAAGTAAAAAAAAAACATTGTTTTATAAGTATTTTGAAGTGAGAATACGAAATTTTAATACCAGAGTGAGTTAACAATGTATGAAAAATAGTTGAGTAATTTTTAAAGTAAAAAAAACATTGTTTTTGATATGTTTTGAAGTGAGAAATTAAAATTTTACTACCAGAGTGAGTTAACAATGTATGAAAAATAGTTGAGTAATTTTTAAAGTAAAAAAAACATTGTTTTATAAGTATTTTGAAGTGAGAATACGAAATTTTAATACCAGAGTGAGTTAACAATGTATGAAAAATAGTTGTGTAATTTTTAAAGTAAAAAAAAACATTGTTTTATAAGTATTTTGAAGTGAGAATACGAAATTTTAATACCAGAGTGAGTTAACAATGTATGAAAATAGTTGTGTAATTTTTAAAGTAAAAAAAAACATTGTTTTTGATATGTTTTGAAGTGAGAATACGAAATTTTAATACCAGAGTGAGTTAACAATGTATGAAAAATAGTTGTGTAATTTTTAAAGTAAAAAAAACATTGTTTTATAAGTATTTTGAAGTGAGAATACGAAATTTTAATACCAGAGTGAGTTAACAATGTATGAAAAATAGTTGTGTAATTTTTAAAGTAAAAAAAAACATTGTTTTATAAGTATTTTGAAGTGAGAATACGAAATTTTAATACCAGAGTGAGTTAACAATGTATGAAAAATAGTTGTGTAATTTTTAAAGTAAATAAAAACATTGTTTTATAAGTATTTTGAAGTGAGAATACGAAATTTTAATACCAGAGTGAGTTAACAATGTATGAAAAATAGTTGTGTAATTTTTAAAGTAAATAAAAACATTGTTTTTGATATGTTTTGAAGTGAGAATACGAAATTTTAATACCAGAGTGAGTTAACAATGTATGAAAAATAGTTGAGTAATTTTTAAAGTAAAAAAAACATTGTTTTTGATATGTTTTGAAGTGAGAATACGAAATTTTAATACCAGAGTGAGTTAACAATGTATGAAAAATAGTTGTGTAATTTTTAAAGTAAAAAAAACATTGTTTTATAAGTATTTTGAAGTGAGAATACGAAATTTTAATACCAGAGTGAGTTAACAATGTATGAAAAATAGTTGAGTAATTTTTAAAGTAAATAAACATTGTTTTTGATATGTTTTGAAGTGAGAATACGAAATTTTAATACCAGAGTGAGTTAACAATGTATGAAAAATAGTTGAGTAATTTTTAAAGTAAAAAAAACATTGTTTTATAAGTATTTTGAAGTGAGAATACGAAATTTTAATACCAGAGTGAGTTAACAATGTATGAAAAATAGTTGAGTAATTTTTAAAGTAAAAAAAACATTGTTTTTGATATGTTTTGAAGTGAGAAATTAAAATTTTAATACCAGAGTGAGTTAACAATGTATGAAAAATAGTTGTGTAATTTTTAAAGTAAAAAAAACATTGTTTTATAAGTATTTTGAAGTGAGAATACGAAATTTTAATACCAGAGTGAGTTAACAATGTATGAAAAATAGTTGTGTAATTTTTAAAGTAAAAAAAAACATTGTTTTATAAGTATTTTGAAGTGAGAATACGAAATTTTAATACCAGAGTGAGTTAACAA
>CAMPDV010003807.1:0-48362 GCA_946699065.1 Loxodes magnus
TTTAAATCTAGGTACCCTCCAAAAGTCTATAACAATGATAAATAATTTAGCCTTATAATTTATTTATAAATTAAAAAAAGACTGATTTGTTAACTATTAGATTATATATATATATAGTAAACTAAAAGTAATTAAAGTTTAGCATTCCCTGGATTTTCAACCAGGTTTTTGCTACCATTTTTTTAGCGTGGATGGATACCACGCCATTTTTTTTTGTGGATGGAACCACTGAGAATCTTCTGTCTTTTATAAGAATATCTTCTTCTTGTAAATTCCCGTTTCGGTGATTCAGAGTCTGCTAAGCATTCTTAACGTTCTTTGTTGTTCTTTCATCTAAATTTATCTCCACTGATCGCAATTTTGTAATAGGTGTCACTTTGATTTGCAATAATAGCAATTTTTGATTGGTCTTTTCTTGAATCTCTTCAGAAATACTTTTTTTTCAAGTTAATCGATTCTTTGGAGTAATTCTATATTAATCTTTTCGTCATTCTATTTTTCTTGGATGTTTGTTTATGTAGAAACTTTTTCAATAATCATATTTTGTTCTTGCTTAAAATTCGATTGAGATTATTCATATAGTTACTATTCCGTGACTAAATTATTTTAAATCAATTGTCGTCTTATTATTAGTAGCTCGTTGTTTTAATCTTCGATAGTATTCATTAGTTCTCTTATTTTTTCCCCTTGATTGTAAATTGTTTCCTAATAATTTTGTATTATTTTTTTCATTTAGTCAATTTATATTTAGATTTCTGATTATTTTTGTACTTTTACTGGATTCGTCTCTATTGTTCCAATTATAACTTTTCCTTCAGATGAGGAACTTGATTTATCTTCTTCTTGTTATTGTTTCTGCATTAGTTTCGCAGCTTTCCTTTTTGCGTTCTTAATTTGGTTTTTGGAAAGGCGAATAGATTATTCCATTTT
Organism: Loxodes magnus; assembly: GCA_946699065.1. NCBI lineage: Eukaryota > Ciliophora > Karyorelictea > Loxodida > Loxodidae > Loxodes > Loxodes magnus. The sequence goes on from CAMPDV010003807.1 coordinate 931, forward strand.
TTTTTTTAACTATTAGATTAAATGAATAATTAAAGGTAGTTAGTAAACTTGTGTAAAATATTGGTTTTCATTTGGTTTTAAAATTGAATTATTATGTAATTAAAAATGTTCTAAAATTTAGTTAGGTTTTATTATTTTAAGGTAATCAAGCAACTGTAAATTATCTTATTGTTTATTAACTAAGGTTAAGAACAAAGTAACTTTCATAGTAAGAAAAAGGATAATAATGTTCAATTATTAAGTTAAGTAAAGAAATTCTTTCGCTTATTTTCATTTTATTTAATATCCGCTTTTTTTAATATTTACGTTAAACATTGTATATATAGTTATCTCTTATATTCTTTCTATAAATGGAATCAGGCTTCGATGAAGATTTCATAATTTAGCGAGAGTATTTAGAAATAGGAGAACCAATTGATAGTGGAGTTTTTGGACTGTGTATAAAGGAAAATGGTTAGAGACCATTGATGTTGCGATTAAATAGTTATTTATATAGAATCCAACCATAGATATCAATTAAGATTTCTAAAAAGAATTGGCAGTTTTGAAGAAATTGCGTAATCCTAATGTTATAATGTTGTATGGTTATTGTCCTTAGCCTCTGAGTTTAGTAATGGAATTGATGGCTCAATCGTTGTTTTAATTTTTGCAAAAATAATAAAGAGATATCATGGTTATTAAAATATTAAATCAGTTTAAACATAGTAACTGGCTTATAGTGCATACACATGTAGGAAATAATTCACCGTGATTTAAAAAGCAACAACATTTTATTGGATAACAAAAACGTGGCTAAGATATCTAATTTTGGATGGGCCAGGATAAAGACTAAGTCAAAGTCATTTAATATAAATACAAAAGTAGGCACGATATGTTGGATGGCGCCTGAGTTGTTGTAGATATAGCCTCAATATAGTAAAAAATCAGACATTTATGCATTGGGAATGTTGTTTTGGGAGATAGCTTCGTAGAAGATTCCTTTTGAGAAAACATTAGAGCTAGTCATTAGGTCTTTGGTAACGAGTGGAAAGAGAGAGAAAATGCCGATTGATTGTCCCGAGTAATATGCTTAGATAATAAATGGATGTTGGGCGTAGGAGGCTTAGAATAGGCTCGAAATCGAGTAGATCAAGAAGATGTTGTTGGAGTGTATCAAGATCTAGAAGTAGATTCATTAATAAGTTTAATCTAACCTTCAACAATCTTAAAAATCGATATAAAATACTCTATAGTAGTAGTTAACTAAATAATAAGCTCAGATGGTTATGCCTTAGTAATAGATAGAAGAAATACAAACGTAAAAATTAACAAATTTCTCGAATTTAACATTTGAAAATTTGGTATAATTCTTAAATCAGATAAAAGGAGAGAATGTAAATTTAGTAATATTGAAGTAAGGTCCTTTAAATCAAACTAGATTCTTTGATTAAGTTTAAATTCTATTGCAATTACCATAAGTGACAGATTAATAAATACATTAAAAGTTGAGTTAGATAATTTAGTTATGTAAGTCTCAATAAGGAGTATCATAATTAGCCTCTAACACATTAACAATGCTAAACTTCATTAACTTCCAATTCACTTAATAAAACTTCCAAAACATCGACTTAACTAATGCTGATCTATCGGACACTACCTTCACCTCTTGTAATTTCTCCAACTCCAATTTAACATCAGCCAACCTCCGTAACACTAAATTCATCAACTGTGATCTCTCTAACGTTAACCTGTCTTAAATAATCACGGAACATACGCACATATACACAGGACACACAAACATTGTCACTTCCGTGGCCATCTCACCAAATAATGACTTCATCGTATTGGGAAGTTATGATAAGACAGTGAGACTATGGGACGTCAAGACAGGTACCTGTAAGACCATGAGTAGTCACACCGGTTATGTATATGCTGTGGCTATATCCAGTGATTCAGAGTTCATAGTATCTGGATCAGGTGACTCAACTCTTCGTTTATGGAACATAAAAACTCTATCTTGTATAAGGGTCTTTTCGGGACATACTTCTTCTGTGTATTCGGTAATATTCTCAAATAATAACAAATTTATTTTATCTGGATCATATGACAAGACTATAAGAATATGAAGCTTATCAACTGGATAATGTGAATGCGTCTTAAATAATTCTGATTATGCAGGAAGTTTATCTTTATCTAAGGACAACAATTGGTTGGTATCGAATACAGGTGATAAGTGGTAAGAAAGTACAACGAAAAAATACGCTATTAGAAGATGGAACTTAGGAAGGATATTGAATCGAGAATAGCCTAGTAACTAATAATAGGTAAGTTTGAATTTAAGAATTCCCAATTAATTATTTTAGACTGATTGGAATAGAATATATGCTGATTATGGATTAAGATTTTAGAATTGCACTATGGCTAACATTATTATGAGTGTTTCTGACAGATAGAGGTTTATAAAGAGTTGAGAAGTTTCTTTATGAAGTTTAATAATTTAATTTTTATATTTAAGAATTTAAAATTGTTAAGTCTTTATTCTAATTGAGTATGTTCTTTTTCTTCTTATTATTATAAGTAAAGTCAAAAATTTTAGATTTCAGATTTTTTCTAAGTCTTTTTGTACTTAGTTAATATTTCAATAAAAGTTTAAATTTATTTTAAATAAAGTTTTAGAGTAATTTGGAAATTTTTTATTAAGTTTTTTTTTCTTCTAAAGTCAGAGCTAAAAAATGTTTAAATTTTCCAGTATAGTATTAGAACTTTTTAGAGATATGTGCTAGTGCAAATTTTTTTAATTTTTTATAAATTTAGTTATGTTTGTTTTAATATCTCTATTATTATTTTTAAGTTAGCATAACAATTTTTTTTTACGATAGGGAAAATTTTGCTACTATATTATAATGAATGATAGCAGTCAAAAATTTCATAAAATAGAAGCCTGAAACTCGTGAAAATAAAAAAAGCCATTTTTGCTCAGTGTTTTATACTTTATGAATGATCTAGGATGGAAAAAACTGGAAGTAATCTGGATGATAAAAAATCTGAAAGGAATAAAATTTGTAAGAAAAAGTTTCAAAATAAAAAAAGATTTGAGAAAAAATAGGAATAAAAAATTGGGATAAAATTAAGAAAAAAAGAAAAAAAGAAAAAAAAATTTTTAGAAGTAAAAAAAAATTAATTATTAAATAAAAAAAAGAAAAAAAAAGTATCAAAATAAAAATATTGTAATTTACTGTATTAAAACAATATATATCAGTAAAAGCTTTAAAATAGTATGTTGAGAACAAAAAAGAAGAAAAGTAAATTTGAATAAATTAAATTCAAAATTTTTTGGTAAACAATGAAAAAAAAATTTAAAAAAGAAAGTAATACAAGAACAATTTCAGAAAATTATTTTTAAAAAAAGTAATACAAGAATAGTTAGAAAGAAATTTATTTTAAATTTGAAGAAAAAAAAGAAAAACTAAAGAAGTTGAAGAAAAGTTTTTGAGAAGTTTGAAAGTTATTAACAAAAAAGAAAGTAAAAAAAATGATAAAATTTCAAAGTGAAGTGAAAATGGAAAAAAGTAAGTTAAAAAACTAAGAAAAGTTGAATAAAGTATCAAGGAATTTTTCAAATAAGTGTAGAATTAAATCTAAAACATACATTTCGATGCAAAGTAAAGCTAAAAGTAAGAAAAGAAGATGGATATCAGTTTTAAGGAATTATATAAGCTTTGAAAGATAAAAGAAGTTAAAAGTAAGTTATTTGAAAAGTAGAGTAATGAAGCAAAAGTAAAAAATATCTAAATATATAACTAAATAATTTTACTATAATCTATCTTTTTATTTTCATTTTTAATTAAATTAATTTTAAACTAAAAGAGTTTTGGACTGCAACTTCTTGCAGTTTAACGATCCCAACACTCCCTTCATGGGATACGGGGATATCCTGTTGCTTTCTAAAAGCAGCTGCCAGGGAGCTAAATTGCTGAGAGCAAGCAGGCTTCAAGCCCCTACCAGGAGTGGATAATCAAAAGGAAGGCGTTCCCTTGCAAAGGTTGACTTTGACCAGGGACTTTCTCAGCGACAGGAAAGGAACTTGTTCCTAGCCATAAAACCAAAAAGTATGATTCAGAAGGTCAATCTCATCTCCCACCATCTTTTTAATTATTATTTTCATTTTTAATAGCCTTTTTTTCTTCTTTATAGTATTTTAATTTACTAATATTAGAATATTTTGTTTCTTCATTTCATAATTTATTATAAACTAGAGTATTAAAATATTGTGAGTAAAATAAAAAAATACATTGCTTTTTAGCTTTATTTATTTTTAATGTAAATTTAGATAAAGAAATTAATTATATAAATCCTTTCTCATAAAACGTTGCAGAATTTAATATTCTTAGCTTCAGAATTAAAATCTCGAAATTCATTATAATCTATTAAGCCATCTTCATTTTTATCCACAGATCTAAATTCTTATTTTCTTCTCGGAGAGTCTTCTTTGAATCCGTTAAGTACACATCACTCATGATAATCAATTTTCCCATCTCCATTTTTATCTACTATCTAAAATGCTTCTTATAAAGATAGTTCATCTCCTTGAATAAAATTTTGAAACAATTTATTAAGTCGCTATTCTTCTTACTCTGAAACCATTTTAAAGAATTTTATTATTTTTTAATTTAAAAATCCTTAAGTAAGCATAGCTTTTATAAATTAGAGTTATAGAAAAATTAGAACTTAAAGCTATGTTTTCTCTATTTTATTTGATTTTCTTTTATAATTGTTTATTTAAAAAATGTGTCATTTGTAATTTTAGCTGTTAAGCCATATCTCGTGATCATGGCTTAGTTGCCTATCCTTATTTTTTATTTTTTATCCAATAAAAACTTTTATTTTTAAACTAAATCAGCAACTTTTTTTGAAATCACTTTGATTTATTTCAAATTTTTCTTCTATGAGTTGTAAGGAATAATTATAAGGTGCTAAAATAGTTTTTACTAGCAAATACTTAGAAATAATCAAGATAGTAGAGAACGAAAGTTTTTAATTTAAATAGGAAAAATATTTGAATACAGAATAAGAACAATTATTTGTATGTTTTTACTTGTAAATCAAAGTTTAATTAAATAGGACTTATTCGTATCTATTAGAAACAAGCTTTGGGAAAAGAAGCTGATATTAATCCACTGAGATATACTTTTGATAACTTTGCTTAATAAACAAAAACATTTATTATATCTGCTAGTTATGATTCTAATATTATTATCTTAATAGGCAAATCTAGAAATTAGGATGAAGAGAAATAGAGTGTTCAAAAATAGTTGTTCAAAATATAATATCAATGCTAAAACTAGCTCAGATTAAATAGACACTTAAAGAGATAAAATCTGTAAAATTATAGTATATGATGATATATCAAAAACAACATCAAATTTTAATTAATTAATTTTAACTAAATTTATAAAAATGGAGTCTTAAAATCTTGTTCCCAGCTTTTTCTTGAGCAAAGAAGAGAAAAAAGCTCTAGAGAAAAACAGGCATAAAAAAAGAATCAAGAGTCTTCTTCTCCCCACTTACAAAACTAATAAAGAACCTAATAACTATAATAAACACCTCCTAAAGTAATAAAAAGAAAGGAATCAATATAATAACAGGAAAAGAACTTCCATCAAAGATAATTAAAAAGGAAATCAATATTTAACAGTTTGTATTTGAAATATCCAATCTCTAGTAAGAGATTAAAGTGCTTAAGTAGGAAAATTAAGAACTAAGAAACTTATTATCGCTTAGATAAGATAACTTAGAGATTAGAATTATTAATTAAGAAAGGGAACTCCAAGCATATTGGAACATTTAAACTGAACATAGATAAGAAACAGCAAGGCTTGGAAATATCGTATAAAAACAAGAGTTGGAGTTTATTAAGCAAAAGAATATTAGCACAACATAACTAATTAGACAAATTAGATGGAATTAGAATAAAAAAAGGTTATAAATCGAAAACCAAACAGATAAGTAAGGAAAAAATCCTACTACTGTAATAGTAAGTGACATTTGTACAAAAATTGCTAAAAATTTTAGAATTTCAAGAAAAAATTTTGGCGTAAAGAATAAGAAAAATACTAGAAGGCTCTATTGTAACTAGCATGGAGATATTTACAGAAGAAAATGATGTGAAGTACCTTTTGAAATAATAAGAACAAGAAATCAAAGAAACTGAGAAGACCTTAGTGAAGATAATTTCATTAGAAAGTCAAGAATGATGAGAAGTGTTGCTGATAAAACAACTTATTTTAAACGGTGTCCAGATTGGCACTGTTGAACATTTTAATTTCGTTATTTTAGATTGATTACCCAACTTTTTATTACTTATATACTCTCAAAAATTTGATTTTGATTTTTTAGCTTTTAATCTTCATTTTTAATTTTTATTATTAATTTTTATTCTTCATAGATACTCATAATTTCTCATAAATACTCTTGTCAAATATCTTATTTCTACTCTACTTGCTTTATGTAAATTTTATTTATTTAATTCTACGCAATTAATTTCCAAACACCTCTCTTACTTTATTTCTACATTTTTATCCTTTTATCTATTTATTCCTTAAAGCTATTCTTTTGCTTTTTCCTTCCTTATTTTTTGCTTACTTCTTTTGTTATTAATTATTTTAATTATTTATCTTACTGCCTAATAAATACTTTTACATTTTATACTAAATTATATATGATAAATTACTTTATTATAAGAACTATATACTCATTTTAAGCATTATAATTAAATTTATATTTAATTTTTTTCAATCTTTTTAGTTTTGTTTCCCTCTCGTTTGGTTACACACTCTGAATTTAATTTTAAATTCTTCCACTTTATTTTTATGCACACATATCATATTGATATAGAGTATTTTGCTGATTTGAAATTTAAAAATTCTACATTCAAATATTATTAAAGCACTCACATGGATTCACCAAAAAATAATCGTTTGTGCTTTCAAATGGAAATTATTAGCCATTTTCTTTAAACTACTTTTCATCATGCAAGTAAATCCTATCCAAGTTATTAAGATAGTCGAAAATTTTTGTATATTATAGTAAGATTCTATTTACTCTTATATTACTCTTTTAATACTAACGGAAAAATCTATATTCGCTATTCATCTTATTTTTAAATTATTTTTTATTCTTTAATATTTAATTATATGTTAACTAATCTTTTATTGCTACTGTTGTTACTATTTTTTGTCTTAACCAGATTATATTTGATGTTTTAAAAATAAATATTGGCTTGTTAACCCCTAGATATAATTTCTAATTTTTAATTTCCTTGTTATATAGCTTATTTTTTAATCTTAATGGCTTTATCTTTGAAATCTTAAATAATATATATGACCTATTATTAACTACTTAACTCCATGTTATATTATTATTAAATTGATGGAAATTCCGCTTTTTATTTTCTATAGTATCTTGCCACTCTTAAATCTACTTTTAATGCCTTCTATTTATTTTTAATTTTGTAGTGATAAACTCTTTTGTCTATTACTTATAAAGAATTGCTTGCTTTTTTAGCATTAGTATTCCAATTAATTATATCTACACTTGAATTTTATTTGCTAAGATACATAAAATCTAATTTTCATAGCATTATTCTTATTGAAGAAAGTTCATTAGAGCTTTGGATCTTGATAGTTTTGGGATCAAAAAAGGTTCTTAATTACTACATATGAAGGAATTTTTGGTTTTAATATCCCAAATTAATTTCTCCTGTCTTGATTCTAAGGATTTAACTTAATTTAATCTGGATATTTTCTCTCTTTTCCATCAACTTTAAACTTCATCCTTTTACTAGACCAAAGTCTCATACATATTTTTGATTTAGTCTTATCTTTAAGATATTTTTAGCTTTATTTGCTATACGATTACCAATAAATATATCCATTCTCATATATCCATTTTTAGATAAGTTAGATAAAATGATTCCTTTGGATTCAAATCTATACATTATTAACATACTTCAATTTTATCATCTAAACAGTAATCAATCAAATCTTATAAGTTGTCTTTTAATTTTTTAACTTATTTAGCCATGTTATTATTTGATTCTATTCAAGAGACTCTTAATCTATCCTTATTTTATCTACTTAAATGAATGTTTTGTAGTTATAAAGTTACTGGTCGAAGAAATTTTGATTTTTATAAATGATCCTCAAGCATTTTTCACATCTAACACAACCATATTCAACTTATCCCATAACCTTCAAGATCTGATTTTCTTACACGTCCCACAATTTCTTAATGACATTAAAAAAATGTAAATTAATTTAAAAAATTTTAACTTAATAGCCTATATAATCATATGTAACCCTTAAATTATGTTGTAGTGCTTCTATAGATATATCTAAATAAAAAAATCTAGTATAAACCTTATTTCATTTAATTATAATCCCTGATATTAATAAGTTTTAAACTTGGAAATAAAAATATTTAGCATTGGATAAAGAATTAAAGTAATGTATTAGTTGCCTCTTCATATTGTGTAGATGTTAAAAATTTCAACTTTTGTTCCCTCCTTGTAGATTAAAATAATTATTACCCTTTATAAGTTTTTTAATCAAATCTTGAAATCATTAAATTTCCAAAAAATTTGTTACTTTATCATCGCTTATTTTTGCTTATTAGCCAATATTATTTTATATTTGTCTTCATTAAGCTTGTTTTATTAATTGTTTCATTACCTTTTTTAAATTTTTTAGTCACATTTTTCTATTAGATGTTAGTAACCCTAACTGATATAACACATTTCATTAATCATTTACTCTGTTAAAGTACCTTTTTCTTAATTTTCCTTTTTAGTTGTACTTAATAGTTTAATTTTCTTTTGAAGGTTAATTAGATTTTATAAAGTTTGATTGTTTGCTAATGTGTCTTTCTACAAGATAATATCAGCTATATTCCTCTCTAATATTATTTTCATATTTTGTAATCCTTCTTTCATATCAAAACTACTTAAACAAAACTTTAAAGATCTCCTAATTTTGATTTTTAAAGTTTGATGTTCTTATTCACTAAATTAACCATTTAGTCCAAGTTGATCAATTATACTCTTACTATAGTCAAATAAAATAAGTTTGCATGCCCAAACTCCTCATTCTTAGTCTATTATCTAAAGTTTTATTCCATTATTATAGATGATTATGAATAGACTGATACCATTCTAGCTTTAACTATTGCTACACTTGGATTTAGTTGAATGATACTTTTACTTTCTTAACTTAAAACTACTTCATACGAGAAAACTTTTTAATACTCTTCCTATATTCAATGCTATAAAATCAATCTTATTTGCGAGTACTTTAATAGTATCTGTAAATTATTATAGCAAAAAGCGAGTGAAGTAAGAAAGTTGATTATCTAATTGCTTAATTCTACAATAAGTTATCAAAAATTTAATGGGTGAATAAGCAAAAAGGCTTTAATTTTATTTATTATACACTCAAATTTCATTTAACTTATGCTACAATCAACGATCTTAATAATTTAGCCTTTTGAACTGGTTTTTAAATAAAATTATAGAAGAAAATGAAGTTTTTAAAACTGAAGATATAATTATTGGAAGAGAGATTAAAGCCCTTTTTTTAATTAGCCTTAATTTGTTTAAAAAGCTATTCTTTCTGTTCGTTCTGTCTCTTTAAGATTCTTTCATCTTTTGTTTGATTGTTAGCATTCTATTTAATCTTCATTCATATATATTACTTATTTATTATGGCTTCTTAAAGATATTCCAAGCTTTTAGATTTCTTTCAAGTACTATCTTATATAAGCGAAACTAATTTGTCAGATAAAAAATCTCAATAGTGTCTAAATATTATAACGAATAACGTTATGAGAAATAGAGATATAATAGCTTATATTTATTGGTAAATAGTAAGCTTCTATCTAGACAAAATGTCTAAATAAGTTGAAGTTTTGCAAACTATAAAAGAATCTTAGGCTTTTTCCCTGAAATATTGAGTTATCCTTAATTAACTTCATGAAGCTTTACAGTATGAACTTGAATTATAGTTCTCTGCTTCAATTTTTTGAAATATATTAAATGTCTATAATAGCTAATATACGTTGAAGCTTTTTTATAGAAGAACAAATAGAAGTTCTTTAGACATTCTAGAATAGCATATCTCCCTAAAAATTTTCATTTCCCTTCTTTAAACTAATTTTATTGCAATTTTAATATTATTTTAAGTAGTCATTCAAAGTTCAATTATTTAGTTATAAAGATCTCAGAAACTTCCCAATATAAAAATAGCTTGATCTATTTACAATGATTTTCTTCAGAAGTAGAAAATATCTGAATATGAATATTTTTCTTCTTGATACTTTTTACTTATTTGCTCCTATTTTTGAATCTTAGAAAATTATTTTCCTATTCAATTTTTTCTTTAATCATCATATATTTATATTTACTTATTATACTTTTATTTACAAAACTAAATCCCCGCTTTTTTTATTTATACTTCATTACAATCATCTTATCATCTATTTAACAGCATTATCTTTTAATTTATACTATGACATTTACTTTTCTCTTTAGATGTATTTATATGAATGAATCTTAATTATTTTTTATTATATTTACTTAATTATGTACTATAATAGATGCTTATGTATATAATGGCATATAGCTATTAATTCTTTTATATGATTTAAATTTTTAAAATCCTTGATGTTCTTTTTCTCTCATTAGCCTTATTACTCTATCTGTAATTCATATTCCTTCCATTCTCTCTTTTAGACTCTCAAATCATATTGATAAAGAATGTTATCTGGAAAATCATTTGCTCCCCACATCCATATACTTTAATTACATTCACATGGATTATACCAAAATGAGTTGAAATTGCAAAATGGAAATTATTAGCCATTCTCATTAAATTACTTGCGATCGTATAAAAAGGTTCTTTTAAGGTAATCTATATTGTCAAATAGTATTATGCTCTCACTTTATATGTTGTATATCATTCCCAGTGATTAAGCTGATTATGGCATTAACAATGATTGCTGTATCCACTCATTCTTTGTTATACTATATTCCCATATCTAGTTTATTACTTATGGTGATTATTTATTACCTGCATTATTTTTATTACCTTTATTTACTATTATTTCACCTCCCATAGTCATCACTTGATCATTCATAACAATTACTCCCTAATATGCTAATTACTATGGATACTGTGCTATCGATTTCTATTCATTTGTTTTTATATTATATATTTCACTTTTATTTGAGTAAATCAAATTAGATGGCTTTCATTAAGAATCTAATCCTCCTATGATAAACATATTGGACGATACTTAATCATATGTCATTAATGGAAACTTTCTTGGATTTATCATATTAAGCGTATTGACTGTATTACTCTCAATTCTTATTATCTCATTCACATGAGATTTTTATTCTTTTCCTCCTGCTAATATCGTCAAATTGTCCGATATTTAATAGGAATAAGTAGAACTAGAGTCTATAGGTACTAGATTTCAAATTTTTTACTCTTTCATTACTTTTTAAACAGTAAAAGAAGAATCAACTTTAGTCTCTTATATTATGTTGGAGCTAAGTTTAATTCTTTAATATTTAGTTATGCTTTCAGATTCTATTTATGGCTGTTACTTCTCCAATTGCTTGACTTAACCTTCTTAGACTATATTTTACTATTAATTCTAATTTTCCAACTAGTAGCATTTCAGCTCCTCTTAGGGTTCCATGCCTTTTTAAGAAGACAAATCTCTTGAGCTTAGATCGGAATCAAGTTTCTCGTAAACTACCTTTAGCAATTCTACCTAAGTGATTGTTTTTTAGTTGTGAAGAGGACACTCAAAGTAATTTTGATTATTGTACATAATCATCAAGCATTTCTCACATCTCACACAATCACACTCAACTTATCTCGGTAGATACTAATCTTAATCAAACTCTACAGCACATATCTCACAGACTCTTTATGACATTTTTTTTACAAATATTCAAATCTAACTGAAACTAAATCCAAAAAAATACGACTAACTACATATTAAGTTCTCATAAGTTTTGTATAGTTAACTTTAAGCAAAGCTTAGATATAAAGAATTACTTTAATAAGCTATTTTATCTTATATAGCACTTAAATTAATATAGTTATCTTAGCATTTTAGCTATAGAAGCTTAATTTGCTTGTATAAAAATAATTCATTTTGTATATATCAGAGATATATGTATTTTTTTAATGATTCTATATATAATTTGATACTAAAAACATCCATGAAGTTTAAGAAAGATATACTTATTATTTTGATTACTTTCTATTCAATTTTTCTTATATTTTAGAGTTTTAAATTTTCACAACATTGCTATACTGGAGGTGGATTTAAAGAATAGTAGCCTTTTTTTTGTTTAATTGCGTAGAATTATAGCTTATTCTAATTATTTTTATGGAACTTATTTATTTGCCTTTATCTCATTAAGTAATTCATCCTTGAAACTGTATTTATACCTTTTATGAAAGCTTTATTTTGTTACTACTATATACTCTTTTTATAGTTCTTAAAGCAACTCAATTTCTTCTTTAACCAAGCACCAATTGAATGAACTTAGTTTGTTCTCTAATATGTTTACTTAGTTAAAAGAATCCTATATTAGTTTACCTTTTAGTTATATTAAATAGCTTAAAATTGCTATATACTTGTAGTTTCCTTAATATAAGTATTTTTGAGAATTCTATCTTTAGATTATGCCATTTGCATAGATCATTCTCTTGTGTCAGCTATCAAATTTCACTCAAAAGTCTCTTCATACTTTAATACCCTTCTTTCATATCAATTTGCTAAACCAAAAGCTTGAAATCTCTCTTACTTTATTTATCTATATTTTAGTCCAAGTTGTATTTCCAAAAGCTTTAGATAGAACTTTTATGCCCTAGATCTGTCATAATTTCTAGATATTCTAAATAAAACGCGCTTATTTCTATTTTATTATCTTAGCCTTACTTATATTACTAAGATGATGATAATAGAATGATATCATTGCTTTATGATACAGCTTCACTATGATTATGGTGCTTATACTATTATTTCTTGATTAATCACCAAATTTCTAGAAACGATTTCCTTTTATAAATTTATAAAGCTAATTGAAATTAACATCCGATAAATAGCTTGAAATTGCGGTTATTCCAAAAGAGAAAATAAAAATCAGCTCTTCCTTTTCTTAATGTTAAAGAGCATTAATCATATGAATAAAATACCTTTAGCATATGCATTAAAAGCTTTAACGATAGTTAATTAAATAAGACATTTAATAATCTAATTGCTTAGTATTCTAAGTGGCTTCATTGAGCTTATATAGTGCATTCTTTTATAAGAGAATCTAGGGTATTGAATAAGTATTTAAATAGTGTTGTAGATTAAACATTTTATTAATTAAAATTGCTAAGTCTTTGCTTATATAACTTTGAAGAGTTCAGACTGCTAGCTTTAATTTGATATCTACTCAATCAATTAATATAATATTTAATTTTCAAACTGTAAAGCTATAATAGATTTATTTTGGCTATCATTTTCAGAGAATAGCTTAGTAAATGTCTATTAGTGGTCGTTTAAGTCATCTTCATATTACTACTTAATAGCTTCAATAATTGTTTATTGTTAAATCTGATTTTTTTATTTCTCTTATGACTGAATTTGCTCTTTTAGATCTTATATTTACTATTTAGTAACTAGTAGCTTTTAATTACTATATTCAATAGCTTTTTATTGATCTTCTAGTTTAATATTAAGCTATTAAATCTGCTTTTCATACCCTTCTTATAATTGAATTTTAACTCTGAGTTCTTATATCATCATCTAATGTTATGCTAATTCATTTTTCAATTAGGCTTTCTCTTTTAACTATTTATACTCTCTTACTTAGCTTTAAGCTAATATAATACTTCATATCTTATTCTCATAGTCTTATTTTTACTGGGGAGTATTCCTTTAGTCTATTAATGATTCTAGAATTTGATAGTATTGAGGAGTTTATTTACTATAATTTTGTGATTTATCAGTCGTATTCATTTATGGACACTCCTTGTATTTCAACACAATGGATATTTTTCTACTTAGTCTAGAGATAGTTATAAATGTTAGTCAGCTATTTTCTTTTTAAGTTTACTTAATTCTAACTTTCTTATAACAAATTTAATCTGGTTTTTCTTATCTATTCTTACAATTTTATGCTTTATAAAAGAATCTCCTCTTTGGCTTTTATCTTTAACTTTAGCCACATCTAGAATGCTGATTTTATTAAGTCTAGCTGTTAAACTATCTTTAACTTAATTTATTTTATTATGTTCTATTTATTAATGCACATTCTTATTTCCTTTGTCAGAGTAATTAAATATAATGATTCCTATGCTCTTGATTGAGACATTATAAGCATATTTGAATCCTTTTATCTAAGCAGTACCAATTTAACTCTCAATTATGCTATTTGCATCTTTGATCTTCAGGTTTGGTTTTAGACTATATCCAATCCAATGCTATTCTAAGTTTTTTTTACTTGAGTGGAGGTTATAAAGTTATGGAGATTGCATCCAAAATAATTTAAGCTTTTATGGAATATCTTCAAACAATTCTCACACCTTACAAGCTACACTCGACAAGTCTCGGGAGATGCTAGTTTTTATCGAATTTAGCTTTGCAAGATTCACAAATTCTCTAAGACATTTTTAATGAGCTATTCTCAAATTAAGCTAAATAAATTCCTTTTTTATTGATTAATTACAATGTAAAATCTCAGAATTATATATAACTTATAAAAGTAAACTGCTTATCAAAATATCGCTAAATGGAAAATCCTTAGCTATGCTGCTTTTCTTCTAAACATTGCTATCCTCAAATTCTTATTTTGAACCATAAATTATGCTATAAACTTAAAATATTGGAGGAAGATTATTTCAGCTAAACAATACCAAAGATGTATGCTTTTAAAATTTAAATAGAATTGAATGCTAAGGACTTTTCTATAGAGCAGTTAATAATTGTATTAATTAGTTTATTTAGAGGAAACTTTCTAGCGGTATTGAGTTTACTTATAATAGCGCGTTTCTTATAATATAACTATAATGTAGAGCCTTTTCCTTAAATTTGATTTTTGACTTCTTTAAACTTAATTCCTCTTTGATTTTCACGTAAATTAAGCTAAGCTTGATTTTTCTTTACGAGCTGTATCCTTAAGTCTATGTTAATTATATTTCATTCTCTTGCATTAGTTATCTATACATATAGCTCTCTTCATACTTTAGTCCTCTTTTTTCCTAAAGCTGCTGAATGAAACTCTTAAAGATCTCGCTCATTTTTTATTATATATTCTTTGTTATATCATTTTTTATCCTTGCTCACCAATGAAACTTTGATATAAGCTATGCTGATCCATACATTTCAAGAACTATAATCCTTAGTCTTAAATCTTATGCTCTCCACCATTCCGATTATTATTTCCAGAATGATTTCATTCTAGAATTTGGTATTTCTAGACTTAGATTATGATGACAATCCACTATTACTTTGCTAACCATAAATAGCAAGTTTCAGTGAAAATCTTCCATTTTATAAATTAAGCCTAAAGTATCTGAACCTAATAGTTTGAATAGCTATCTTAAAATTAGAACCTTTCATAAGAGAAAATCTAAACTAGAGCTCTTATTAATTTAATGCCTGAGAGTATTAATCTTGATGGGAAAATAACTGAATATATAGAAATTGCTATTATTAATCAAGTCAAATAGTTATAGTCTAATAGCTTAATTCTTGTAATACTTATTAAGGAAATAGTGGATGCATAACTAACTTAATATAATAAGAAAAAATATGGATGTAGAGTCATTAGCCAGATTAGTAGGAATATTTTGCGGTATACTGCCATATGAGTAAGCTCTTATAAGATGCTATCATGGATAAGCGGAACGGGCTCCAAATAAGCCTAATTTATTCGAGGATTCTCTCTGGTGATATGATAGTCTAGTTAACGACTCAATATTGGAGCTTATTAAATGGGCTCTGAAGTCCGAGTCGCAGCTTGATAAAATGAAACTAATTAAGTTTGTAAACTGAAAATATTAGCACCAGAAGGATGGATTTTAACTAAGATTTCAATTAGTATGGTTCATTAACCCTTATTCAGGAATTACTTTTTAGTTATTATTATCTTACATAATAGCATCTTAAAAGCTTATAATAACTTATCATGTTACTAATAAATTCAATAAAGCTAATAGATCATTAAAGGGTTGAAATGACATACCTTAGAGTCATTTATATAAAAAGGTAATTTGATTTTTCACTGTTAACAGATAACTTAAAGCTATTAGGATATTAGAACGTGTGTACAATGATAAGAAAGACTCTACAGACGCCTTTTTCTGTTTTTTATGAGTATGGTCAATAGATTTCAACTAGCTGCCATTATAACATATTATGGCGAAACTCTTTTTCCACTTCTACTTTAAAATACGGAAAGAAGCTATGATTTATCCAGAATCCGATATAAGAAAACTCTTTGAATATAGTTGGAACTAAATACCTTTTACTCTTAATGAGTTGAAGAGAAGTTTTATGGTATAAATATTGACTACCAAATCAAGACTTCCAACTAACTTTCTATTGAAAACTATGTAGAAGGAAAAATAAAAAATTATACTAAGAAGACAACTTTACGCTATAGAGACATGCATACTACACAGATATTAAGAGAACAACTTGAAGGAATTTAGGAAAGAAAATATCTCCAATTTAAGTTTGTCAACTCATTCTTATAGTATCAAGATGATTTACTTTTACGTCATTATCTCTATGAAAAGTTAACTCATTATATATAGAGTAAAAACCAATGTTTTGACATATCTTAGAATGAAACTTTTAATGAACATAATTAGTAATCTTCCCAATAAATTTTGCAGGAAAAAATCTTGGTAAAATTAATAAATTTTGACCAAATAAACTTGAGCTAGCAATCTGCTTATATACGATATTCAGAAATAGACTTTCAAATAAAAATATTTCGAAAGGATCTACAAAGTAAAAGAAAATTAATATATGGAAAAGGAATATAAAGGTAATTAAAGGTTTAGGAAGAACAGAAATATTTTGAGATCCGATATTAAGATAGAAGAAGGAAAGAAGAAAGATGAGAAAAAATATAACACTTTGAACTTAAATAAAATGAAGCATTTGATGAAAATCAGAATCTTCATGCAATAAATTACTTTAAGTGGGGTAATTAAGTTCAATAATACCTGAAACTTGTTATTCATAGTGTTAATAAAAATCTAGAGATATTTGCTTGAAGTTATTGCCATAGAATCAATTTGTATTTATATAAAAACATTGAAATGAGTAGGTTATATAAAGACTGAAATCTTTTATCTTATTTAAAGAGCTTTTCTTACTTAATTATTTTACTTATTTTACTAATAAATAAGTTCAATGAATTTTATTACTTTAGTTGCTTCTTTAATTTTATCTTTTTCACTAGCTTTCAAAGAAGATTTCAACTCTTATAAGGTTAAATTATTCAATGACATTTTGAAATTTCGTTAATAATTTCCTTCTCAAGTATCTTTATCTTCTTAATTAGATTTGCTTAGTATCTTCTTCAATTTTATTGCTTTTAAATCTCATATTTAATAAATTGAAATATAGTATCAATCAATTTTCTTATTAATGCCCTAAATTCTCTTTTCTTTTCTATTTATTAAGCGAAGAAAATGTATTGACTATACAAACTATACTGAATGGAATAATTGCCCATATTCTAGAAACGCTATTTTATCAAGAAAATTACATTAATAAGAGTCTTTTTATTTAGCACCTTGGTTTATTAATTTTATTAGAACCTCCTTTTCGATTTCAATTTACTATTTAAGATTCCATTAGAATCTATCTAAAAAGGTACCTTTCATATTTAATTCTAAGCTACAATAAAGAGAGGAATTATACTGTTCTAAATTGCTTTCTATTTGTAGTATAAGATATTTCATTATAACTATATCTACCTTCATCTAAATCCCTTTCTTATTTTAATGGCTTAATAGATTATCATTTATGTCAAATTAATTTTTAGTTTTCGACTCTTTTCATTCAAATATTTTCTAATGTGTTTATAAAGAATTCACTTGAAATCTTTTTTAATGGTTGAGCTAAATCTTTCAAACTAAAATAAATTGATAATCGAGATCTTGGGAAAGCATTTTCCTTACTATACAGAATATTATAAAGAAGCTTTTTCTTTATTTCTCCCATCAACTTATATGAACTAATTGTTTATCAGTGTGAAGCAATATTTATAATTTTCAACTATGGTTCATATTTTCTTTAGTCTTCCTTCTAACTATATCTATTATCTTTTAGCCTTATTAGATAGGATTAAATAACTCTTTTCTCAAAAAAAATGAAAACACATCTAAAACCAGGATAATTATGAACATTCCGAAGCTCCGTTTTATAAAAAATGTTAACCTTCTAATTTAATAAAAATGATTTAAATGGTTGACCTATTTAAGAATTTCTAGACTCTTATTTAAAATACAACTAAAGCATCTTTCTTCTAACAAAAGAACAAGATATGCGTATTTTTTTATTCAGCTTTTGGTTAAAATTAAGGAAGTATCTTTAAATAAATTAAAAGCCTAAATTATTTGATTTATAATTATTCAATTTTCTTTATTTCGGAACTATTAATTTTTAAGCTATACAATGGTAATTTTATTCAAGTACTTTAATAAAACTATGAAATTTTCTAACTTAAATCAAACTTAATAAATTTAGATTCTTTATATCTACTTTATTTCCTTTAATTTTACAGTTGAGAAGATTACTTAGAATCTCGCTTATAGGGTGGAATTTCTTTTTAAGCCATTTTTTAATATTCCATATTAATCTTCTTCCTTTAATACTTTCACAGCTATTTTATTATTTCTTTGAAAGAAATATACAATCTCTCTCTATTTTTCTTCTATTTGAATCTCAAATAGTATAAGTAGAAATTTCTTAACTCTAGTAAGGAGATTACTATTCAACATCAAGTTGAATTATTTGATTCTTCTATTATGAGTATCATATAGTAAGCTATAGTTACTCAATTATTGTCATGCTCTTTATATCTATTTATTTAGTAGGCATTAAACATTTTCAATGTCATCAGAATTAAAAATCTCACTCTGAGTCTTTGACGATATTTTTTTGAATTTCTAACGCTTCGAAGAAGCTTCATCTTTTTCGTTTAACATTATAAATGTTTTGCTTATTTCTAAAGCATGAAAAGATTATTCCGTGTTGCTATGCAAATTTAGCTATTAGCACATAAAGTTTTCCTTAAGTTAACGCATTCAGATTAAATCCCTCTTAATGTCTATTAATAAACTTCTAATACTCTCCAATCTTTATACATACAAAGTTTAAATAGATCACACTTAGAGAATTTCTAATTAAAACATAGGAATTGAATATAACAAGAAGCCTTTGAATTTAAAACATTTTAAATCTCTTAATTTGATTTAAGTAGGCTTTGGTAGACTTAATCACTTTAATTTAGATATACTTTAATCAAACTTTAAAGCGAATGCATTAAGATTAAAATTATATTTTTAATTAAAACTCTTAAGGTAATTTATATTTGATATGTTTGAAATCCTTTTATTTTTTAAATAGCTTGTAGTATTTGAAGGCCTTTATAATAAATATCTATCTATAAATAATTATTACCCTTTTAATTGTTTTGATTCAGGTGTTGTATATCAAATTTGTGAATTTATTTGTTAATATGTCTTTCCTTAACTTTTACAAATTAGAAACTAAAAATCGCTGTTTTAAAAAATTATTGAAAACAAACTTTGTAGTAATGTCTATTAAGTGAATCTACTAGTGTGAGAAATTTTTAATCCTTAAGTATTTTGGTTATTTTATCTAACTAAACCCTAACAAAAAGACTTTTCAATTTGTAATCAAATTAAATTACTAAGCCACTAAAATTTCTCCATTTTTTTATTTAATTGGAGCTAATTTTTCTTATTCTTATTCCTCTCTTGAATGCTAAAAGATATCTTGCATTGTCTCTAATTGAGAATTAATTTGATTTATGTTTTGTTAATTTCTATTTATATATCTAGGATTAGCCCCTGAATCTACCTCTTCTGACAAAGATAATATTTATATATCAGCTTAACCTTAAATGGGCCGTAAAGGATTTTTATTTTTTTTTAACCTATTAATACATTTTTTAAAACGGCTTATTTTAGGTCTGTTTTACTTATCATAATTAAAGCAACTTTCTAAAAGTTCTCTTAGCTCATTTTCAGCATTTATTTCGTCTAAAAAGTCTGGTATCTATCTCTGAATTAAAATTCTATCTCTAATATCATTTTTAGTACTTAAGTCTGAATATGGTAAATTTTCATTGAATAACTCCACAGCTACACATGCTAATCCTCAAATATCACTTTCCATTGTTTCTTCTTATTAAAAATGTTCAGGTGCGCAAAACCTGAACTTTTCTGACTCTAACGTTTTTAGATAAAATTGAGATCTATTATCTAATCTTATGTTTTTTAAGACTGGAGCATCATCATCTTTTATAAGTATATTACAGGAATTTAATTCCCCATGCTTTAAATTCCTACTATGAAGGACTTCAACTCCTTCAGCTATTTACTGGAGCAACTTTAATTTCTTAAAATATCGCATTTAAGACTCCCTGGAATCATTTATAAACAGCTTTCCCCTCTAAATCAAGTTTCTTAAACTTCCTTGCTATTAATATTCAGTCAAAAGGCAAAAGCATCATTCATCTTGATCTTAAATATCAATTGTAACTCCAGCAAGACTCAGAATTCTCCTATTATAGCAACACGTTAGGGATATAATCTAACTAAAAAATCTACTTATAAAGCCTTCTTTTGATTAATCTATTCCTTCATACGTAAAAATCGTTAGCACTAAATCAGTTTTGTTGTTATTTATTAAATAAACCTATTTTTACCTTGTTGAATTCAGTTTTTTTAAGCTGTTTAAATGATTTCTAGAAGGAATTAGTTATTCGTATTGTCAAATTCTTATTTATGCTCCAGAGTTTTCTGATGCTCCATTTTCTTATAGATATATTCAAATATTCTCAAGTAGATCGTTAGAAGAGCTTTAATTAGCCTGGGAATTATTAATAATTTCATTTAGTATTGAGTATCGTGATGAACTCAGGGAAGGTTAATTTTGAATCTATGTTTATGGAATGTGCCTCTATTATATTTATTCAATACAGTCTCTAAATTCTTAAATGCTTGGCCTTTCATTTGGAGTAAAACTCAAGCAGCGCTTAAGTAGAATAGCTAGTTATTCATCAGTGTAAAATAGTCCTTAGTAGATTGGCTGCTTCTTTTGATTGTAAATGTAATCAGAGATTTATTTCAAACTTTTAAGATTAGAGTAAAGCTAAACTTCATCCAAAATTTCTATTGCAACACATGCTAGAGATCAAATATCACTTTTTTGGTCTATTTTGAGCTAGAAAATATCAGGAGACATTCATTGATGTAAGTCTCTTTACATTAAAATTATCAAAACGTATGACGCATTGCTTCTGTATATCAAGGTTGGATCTTTTATTATAGGAGCTTCATTCTAGTTAATTAAAATATTTTAGGAGCTTAAGTTCTTAAGAGTTAACTGAGCATTATGAATAAAGTTTATTCCTTCAGCAATCTACTATAATAATTTTAGCTTCCTATAGAATAGTTACTATGAGTTTCTAGGATAATTTGCTAGTAGCTCTCGGTTATTAATAAGATTATATAAGGAACTTCCTTTTTCATAATTAACATAATAACAAAACTCATAATTTCCATCGACTTCTGCGTTTATTGCTACTCCATGAATTTTTTAAAATTTCCTATCGTTGAGAGATAGATAAGCTCAGCATTAAAAATAAAATTCATCTATTATAATTTATTTATCTTAATTAGCTTTTTACTTTAGTATATTAAGCTCGTAATCTATTCCACTTATACTAATTATATATGCTTAGCTATTTTAATTATAGTTTATCACCTATAAGCTTTATAAAAAGTTATTATCGGGAATCAAATCCCCATATCTCCAAATTCTTATTAGTGCACCTTGATTTTCATCTGCTCCTTTGTTTCTTAATAAATTTCAAATATCTTCGACTGAAATTATTTAATTTTCTTAATTTACATCAGGAGGATCTCATCTTCTTGAGGTATTAAATCTCGCCTAGCTATTTAAATTATTTTGGACGATATTTCTTTATTGATTTGGATCTAATCTTGCCCTTATTTGATCTAGCTATTCCCTAAATTCTTTAATATCAGGTCTTTATTATGGATCATAGCTAAAGGATCTTGTAAGAAGTTATACTAGCAAGTCTTCATTTTATATTTCATCTGAAAACTCTGGATATCCTTATTGCATGATAACTCAGTCTCTTAGATCTTATTCACTTCTTAAATTGGGATAAGGAATATTTTCATTAAATATTTCAATTGCAACACATGCCAGTGCTCAGATATCACTTTTAAAGCTTACTTAATATCGAAATAGTTCAGGTGACATTCATTGAGAAGTTGTCCCTATTTCTTATGCCTACGTAATACTAGATTCGATAGCCGAACCCAAATCAGCTATTTTAGGACTGTCGTTTTCGTCTAATAAAATATTAAGAGATTTAATGTCTCTATGTATTAAGCCAACGTTATGAATTGCATTTATTCCTTCGGCTATTTAGCTTAATAATTTTATTTTTTTAAAGAATCTGACTTAAGAGTCTTATGGTTCTTCCTAAAATAACTTCTTACATTTTATAACATTATACAAGCTATTATTTTCTTAATAGTCTGTTCAATGACAAAATTAATAATAGTTTTAATCAATTGCAATTCCAACAATTCTTAAAACTCTTTAGTGGTTAACAGAAAAAAAGGATTTACATTCGTTGTAAAATTCTTTTATAAGATTCTCTTAAGTATTTCTTTCTCGCTGTATCATTATTTTAAGTGCGTATTTAATCTTCTTTAATTTCATTAAATAAACTTTACCAAAAGCACCCTTTCCTATTTCTCTTTTCTTTTTATATCCCTTATTTTGAACTAATTCATTTCATTTTCAATTTTCTATTCTGTTTTTATATTTTTTTATAAGTTATTTAATATCGTAAACTGTAGCCATTCCATCCCTTACAACTACTTCTCTTCTTTATTCAATTTGTTATATGTTTTACTACAAAATTTACTTCTATTGTTCAATATTTTATTACGAACCTTAAATTTAATTACCGAGTTAATCATTTTAATTAGCCCCTTCCTGTTATCTTCCCTAACGAGACTAAGATGCTTCAAATTACTATTGAGGAGGTTTGTCAGCTTTTTTTGATTGCTCATATTTTTCGATTTCCTTTTTTAGCAGTTCTTATTTATATTCATATATTTTAACTTTTTAAGATTATTACGATTCCTTTTGCTTCTGTTCTTAAGCTTCTGAATATAATAACTCTCACTATTCATTTTTAGTTCTATAACTGTGGATTTTTTCTCCATCGTATGCATAAATTGAATCTTCATAGTATATAGGGGTTTAAAAGCAAACTTTTCCTGGATATTTGTTTACAGAATGTTGCTAAATCTCTTAACTATTTTCATCTCATTTCAATTTATAAACTCCTTAAAGGTTTTCACCAAAAAGGTAAATATCATCTCAGTCTTATATAGCACTTGAAGAACTAGCAGGAAGTCTTTAATCTTGGCCACATTCCCAAAATAGAGTTTCTTAATTGAATCATTGAATAAAAGGCAGATTCTTTGTCTTCAAGTTTATTCCACCCAACACTAAAATTTACTTTTTAAAACTAATGCAGCCGAAGTTCATAGTACCAACAGTTATATCTTCTAACTAAATGCATACTTCCTAATTTAGATCGAAGTATTCGCAAGAATTCTAAATAGTTCCATACTAATGTTAGCCTGAAATAATGAAGATAACCTTTTTGTCTAAAAAGACGCTTTATACTAATCCATGTCCAAAACGAGCTTAAATCATTTAACATTATTTAACTACTTAAAAGCTTTATTTGTCTATCTTCTAAAAATTACTTTGGACTTTTCCATTTTTTTCACCACCCGAAACATAAATGAAATCTTAAGTATATAAAACCGAACTTTGGTTATATATTATAATAGAGCTGTTTTCGATATGAAATTCGATAAACTGAACGCCTTTTAGAACTAAAGCTGTATCTTTATCTTTTAAAAAAACTATATTTGAAACTTAATTTATGGGATTTTCTTGTTCCGAATCAACAAATCCCGTTTTGGTTATAATTGAATCGTATTAATCAAATTTCCTTGTTTAATTCTATTTTAGAAGCGAGTTAGTTTATTAGGATTTTGAATTCATATCTACTTAGTTTTATTTAAGCACTATCTGTTTATTTAAATCAAAAGGATTATATTTTTATTTCATTACCTCAACTTATTTTCTAAATTATCCGATAATTGGTCTTTAATAAGGCTCAAAACTGAATGACTGTTCTAGAAGTTTCAATAACTCTTAATTTTGTTTGATTTCTTACGAAAAGTCAGGATATTTCTATTCGTATCAAACGTAGCTATATATTTACTAGAAAGTTTTCAAATTAGGATAAGGAATGTCCTCAGTAAATATTTCTATTGCTATACAAGCTAAAGATCAAATGTCACTTTGCTAATAAACCTGAAAATTAAAGCATTCAGGTGCTATTCATTAATAGGAACCTTTTATCTCCGATTAAATTCCTTAAAAAGATTCTTCTTTTACTCATTATGGAAAGTATTCTTTTTAATCTATAGCTATACCTAAATCTGATATCTTAGCATTATCATTTTCATCAATTAAGATATTAGCAGACTTAATATCTCTATGGATCAATCCAACTGCATGAATAGCCTGAACTCCATCAGCTATTTGTCCAAGTAATTTTATTTTTTTAAAATATCTCAATTAGGAATCTTTTGGATCATCTTAAAATAATTACTTATTTTTAATTAGTTCTTATAAGCTTCCTTTCTACTATCAATCTGTTATATGGCATAAGCGTAGATTATTTTCATATTTTATATCAAATACGACTCCAATCAGGTTTAAAACTCTTTAATTATTAACAGAAAGTAAGGATTTGCATTCAATATAGAACTAGTTAATTAGCTTCTGATAAGATTAACTATTTATCATTACCTTAAGAGCATAGTCTAATCCATCTATGCTTATTTAATAGACTTAACTAAATTCTCCCTATCCTATTTTTCTTAGTTTATTTAAAAAGTTGCTACTAGGTATAAGTTCGCTGTATTCTCAGATTCTTATTTACGATCTAATATCTTTTCCAGCTCCATGTTCTAATAGAAGCTATCAAATATCTTGCAAAGAGAAGTTTTGATTCTTCTCGATTTACATATTTGATTTTATATCTACCAAATCTTTAAAGTATCTCATACATACACTGTCACTATTGTCCTTATTTGGATTCTCTATCTATTAAAGTTATAAAAATTCCTAATCTTGCTATTTCTATTTCATATCTAAATGCTGATTAAATCAAACTTAGTCTAAGTCTTTTAGATACTCAATCTTCTGTATTTCGATATTATGTATTTAGCATTTCAATTTTTAGGAATACATAAAACTCATTTTAATACATTTTAAACAAAACAAGCAACCACATGGAAATTATTTTGCTTAAAAATCTTCTCAATCGTAAGAAATTTAACAAGCTTAACACCTTAATCAATCCATTTATAAAAATAAAAACTATTTTAGTAAATAGAAACATATTACAATGAAATAATAATTAAAATTTAAACTATTTTAAATTATTTTTACATTTTGCTTTATTTTCTATTTTCAGAGAACTTAAAATTAGTAATTCAGTAATTAATTTTTAAACTTCTATAGGTATTATTTTTCGCTTTCTTTTTCGAAAATTTCTAATTCACTGAGAAATTACTTTAGTGTGGTATATCTTTAATTTTAGAAATCAAATGAGATTTTTTTATGTGAAAATGTTTATATCCTGCTTACTGGAAACTATAAAGGAATATAAAATTAAAAAGGAATAAGTATTTAAGAAGGAGATATTAAGTTGCTAACTGAAAATACTTTAAAATGCTGTTAAGATCTTTAGCATTTGATTGAATAAATAGGAGGAATAAAATTTTTTAAAGAGGTAGGGCTTTTTAAAATGATGTTTCTTTAAGGAGATAGAAACCTGGAATGAAGCATAAGTATGAGGAGTATAAAAAAATGCAAAAAATGAAATTACATGCCGTGATATCAACTTTGGAGTATAAACCGAAGAAGGAAGTGAAGTCTGCTCTACATTAGGAAATCTCAGAGATCGTTCCTTCTGATCAGATGAGCATGAAGCATCTCTTCTTAAATATTTAAAAAAATTATTAATTAAAAGATCCAATTTTTTCCATCTTTAAAGTAAAAAAGGAAAAGGAAATAAATATTATTGAGCTCTTCATATTTAATTGCATAAAACAAATTTATTCATCAAAAGTTGAATACTTATAAATGAATATTCCTTACAAAAGATTAAATGATATTTATTTATTTTCTTACTATTTGAACAGAATTCCAAGGAGTGTAATTATCTACATTTAGCCTAATATAAGAATAGTGAAAAACAGTTATATTATAAATCTAAAAAATAACTTTAAATTAAGTATAGCAAAATAATTCTTAAAGAAAGATCTCCACTTATATGCCTAGGCACTATGATTAGATCCTTAAAATCGAACAAAATTAAATTTTTCTCTTCTACTTAATCAAAAGAGGGAATTATTTTAGAAATAGTTAGTCTTATAAGTGACTAAGATTTAACTAAACAATCTTTAAAATACAGATTAGATTTAAGTAAATTAGCATTTTTAAGTTTATCTTAGAAATATTTTTATCATTCTATTAAATTAGCGTGAGTACGTCTTTTCATTAAATAAGAGCAACTTCTTTCAGCATAACTCCCTTTGTAGGATTTTAATTAATTATTATAATATACTCTAGTCTAAGAATTTTGCCTGGTATAAATATAAAAAATTATTATTCCCTATTTCATCTTAAGCACTAGTCACATCAAATTTAACTCTCTAGAATTTATAAAGGTATAAAAGAATGCTTTTATAAGCTTCTAATACTTAAATTATTTATATCTCTGTAATTGTTTTAACTGCAGAATGTATGAACAACTTTATATTTTATAATTATTAATGTTGCTTATTTATTTTTCAAACCTTAATACCAACCTCGTAAATTAGCTTAACTAAGATATCATCTAAAAAGCTTAGACTAATCCCTGCTATTTTCTTATCTTTTTATATAGTGATTTCATTTTCGAAATTTGGTAAGACTTAGCTTGATGAATATATCCTTTAATTATTTTTACTTGAAGCCTTTTGAAAATATCATGCAATTATATCCAACATAAGTCTTCCTCTAAGCCAGTTTTGCTCAATTTAACATATTCTTATGAGTATTTAGAACTAGTTATATAAATCAAGAGTTTAGAATATAAAAGACAAAAGTAATGAAAATAATATTAAAAAGTAAATTAAGATCTGCTACCTGCTTAATTGCTTACTCAGTTTTATGAATATGAGATTGCCTTTTTAGTGAAAAGTAGCAACATTAAAACCAAAGCAAGGGTATATTTAGATTATCTTAACTTAATGATGAAAAGGCTGACAGTGTATGTATGGAATATTTTTAAGATTTGGTAAATATAATCAAAACTTCTATTTACAAGGTAATTGAATGCTTCTATGAGTAATTGAAGATGAAAAAGAATGAGATAGTAATTAGGAATTTGAAAACACAGAGAACTTATGTTTAGTAACAATCTTTTAAATAAACTAAGGAAATAAGGTTAGAGAAAATTTAGTTAAACTTATTAAATAAATTATGACAAAGTAATTTTTAGAAGATAGACAAATAAAGCTTTTAAGTAGTTAAATAATGTTAAATGATTTAAGCTCGTTTTGGACATGGATTAGTATAAAGCGTCTTTTTAGACAAAAAGGTTATCTTCATTATTTCAGGCTAACATTAGTATGGAACTATTTAGAATTCTTGCGAATACTTCGATCTAAATTAGGAAGTATGCATTTAGTTAGAAGATATAACTGTTGGTACTATGAACTTCGGCTGCATTAGTTTTAAAAAGTAAATTTTAGTGTTGGGTGGAATAAACTTGAAGACAAAGAATCTGCCTTTTATTCAATGATTCAATTAAGAAACTCTATTTTGGGAATGTGGCCAAGATTAAAGACTTCCTGCTAGTTCTTCAAGTGCTATATAAGACTGAGATGATATTTACCTTTTTGGTGAAAACCTTTAAGGAGTTTATAAATTGAAATGAGATGAAAATAGTTAAGAGATTTAGCAACATTCTGTAAACAAATATCCAGGAAAAGTTTGCTTTTAAACCCCTATATACTATGAAGATTCAATTTATGCATACGATGGAGAAAAAATCCACAGTTATAGAACTAAAATGAATAGTGAGAGTTATTATATTCAGAAGCTTAAGAACAGAAGCAAAAGGAATCGTAATAATCTTAAAAAATTAAAATATTTTAATATAAATAGCAATAAACGCAGAAGTCGATGGAAATTATGAGTTTTGTTATTATGTTAATTATGAAAAAGGAAGTTCCTTATATAATCTTATTAATAACCGAGAGCTACTAGCAAATTATCCTAGAAACTCATAGTAACTATTCTATAGGAAGCTAAAATTATTATAGTAGATTGCTGAAGGAATAAACTTTATTCATAATGCTCAGTTAACTCTTAAGAACTTAAGCTCCTAAAATATTTTAATTAACTAGAATGAAGCTCCTATAATAAAAGATCCAACCTTGATATACAGAAGCAATGCGTCATACGTTTTGATAATTTTAATGTAAAGAGACTTACATCAATGAATGTCTCCTGATATTTTCTAGCTCAAAATAGACCAAAAAAGTGATATTTGATCTCTAGCATGTGTTGCAATAGAAATTTTGGATGAAGTTTAGCTTTACTCTAATCTTAAAAGTTTGAAATAAATCTCTGATTACATTTACAATCAAAAGAAGCAGCCAATCTACTAAGGACTATTTTACACTGATGAATAACTAGCTATTCTACTTAAGCGCTGCTTGAGTTTTACTCCAAATGAAAGGCCAAGC
The DNA here is from genome assembly GCA_946699065.1 of Loxodes magnus. Taxonomy (NCBI): domain Eukaryota; phylum Ciliophora; class Karyorelictea; order Loxodida; family Loxodidae; genus Loxodes; species Loxodes magnus. The sequence continues at coordinate 30,183 of CAMPDV010003807.1, forward strand.
ATTTAAGAATTTAGAGACTGTATTGAATAAATATAATAGAGGCACATTCCATAAACATAGATTCAAAATTAACCTTCCCTGAGTTCATCACGATACTCAATACTAAATGAAATTATTAATAATTCCCAGGCTAATTAAAGCTCTTCTAACGATCTACTTGAGAATATTTGAATATATCTATAAGAAAATGGAGCATCAGAAAACTCTGGAGCATAAATAAGAATTTGACAATACGAATAACTAATTCCTTCTAGAAATCATTTAAACAGCTTAAAAAAACTGAATTCAACAAGGTAAAAATAGGTTTATTTAATAAATAACAACGAAACTGATTTAGTGCTAACGATTTTTACGTATGAAGGAATAGATTAATCAAAAGAAGGCTTTATAAGTAGATTTTTTAGTTAGATTATATCCCTAACGTGTTGCTATAATAGTAGAATTCTGAGTCTTGCTGGAGTTATAATTGATATTTAAGATCAAGATGAATGATGCTTTTGCCTTTTGACTGAATATTAATAGAAAGGAAGTTTAAGAAACTTGATTTAGAGGAGAGAGCTGTTTATAAATGATTCCAGGGAGTCTTAAATGCGATATTTTAAGAAATTAAAGTTGCTCCAGTAAATAGCTGAAGGAGTTGAAGTCCTTCATAGTAGGAATTTAAAGCATGGGGAATTAAATTCCTGTAATATACTTATAAAAGATGATGATGCTCCAGTCTTAAAAAACATAAGATTAGATAATAGATCTCAATTTTATCTAAAAACGTTAGAGTCAGAAAAGTTCAGGTTTTGCGCACCTGAAAATTTTTAATAAGAAGAAACAATGGAAAGTGATATTTGAGGATTAGCATGTGTAGCTGTGGAGTTATTCAATGAAAATTTACCATATTCAGACTTAAGTACTAAAAATGATATTAGAGATAGAATTTTAATTCAGAGATAGAAACCAGACTTTTTAGACGAAATAAATGCTGAAAATGAGCTAAGAGTACTTTTAGAAAGTTGCTTTAGTTATGATAAGTAAAACAGACCTAAAATAAGCCGTTTTAAAAAATGTATTAATAGGTTAAAAAAAAATAAAAATCCTTTACGACCCATTTAAGGTTAAGCTGATATATAAATATTATCTTTGTCAGAAGAGGTAGATTCAGGGGCTAATCCTAGATATATAAATAGAAATTAACAAAACATAAATCAAATTAATTCTCAATTAGAGACAATGCAAGATATCTTTTAGCATTCAAGAGAGGAATAAGAATAAGAAAAATTAGCTCCAATTAAAGAAAAAAATGGAGAAATTTTAGTGGCTTAGTAATTTAATTTGATTACAAATTGAAAAGTCTTTTTGTTAGGGTTTAGTTAGATAAAATAACCAAAATACTTAAGGATTAAAAATTTCTCACACTAGTAGATTCACTTAATAGACATTACTACAAAGTTTGTTTTCAATAATTTTTTAAAACAGCGATTTTTAGTTTCTAATTTGTAAAAGTTAAGGAAAGACATATTAACAAATAAATTCACAAATTTGATATACAACACCTGAATCAAAACAATTAAAAGGGTAATAATTATTTATAGATAGATATTTATTATAAAGGCCTTCAAATACTACAAGCTATTTAAAAAATAAAAGGATTTCAAACATATCAAATATAAATTACCTTAAGAGTTTTAATTAAAAATATAATTTTAATCTTAATGCATTCGCTTTAAAGTTTGATTAAAGTATATCTAAATTAAAGTGATTAAGTCTACCAAAGCCTACTTAAATCAAATTAAGAGATTTAAAATGTTTTAAATTCAAAGGCTTCTTGTTATATTCAATTCCTATGTTTTAATTAGAAATTCTCTAAGTGTGATCTATTTAAACTTTGTATGTATAAAGATTGGAGAGTATTAGAAGTTTATTAATAGACATTAAGAGGGATTTAATCTGAATGCGTTAACTTAAGGAAAACTTTATGTGCTAATAGCTAAATTTGCATAGCAACACGGAATAATCTTTTCATGCTTTAGAAATAAGCAAAACATTTATAATGTTAAACGAAAAAGATGAAGCTTCTTCGAAGCGTTAGAAATTCAAAAAAATATCGTCAAAGACTCAGAGTGAGATTTTTAATTCTGATGACATTGAAAATGTTTAATGCCTACTAAATAAATAGATATAAAGAGCATGACAATAATTGAGTAACTATAGCTTACTATATGATACTCATAATAGAAGAATCAAATAATTCAACTTGATGTTGAATAGTAATCTCCTTACTAGAGTTAAGAAATTTCTACTTATACTATTTGAGATTCAAATAGAAGAAAAAATAGAGAGAGATTGTATATTTCTTTCAAAGAAATAATAAAATAGCTGTGAAAGTATTAAAGGAAGAAGATTAATATGGAATATATAAAAAATGGCTTAAAAAGAAATTCCACCCTATAAGCGAGATTCTAAGTAATCTTCTCAACTGTAAAATTAAAGGAAATAAAGTAGATATAAAGAATCTAAATTTATTAAGTTTGATTTAAGTTAGAAAATTTCATAGTTTTATTAAAGTACTTGAATAAAATTACCATTGTATAGCTTAAAAATTAATAGTTCCGAAATAAAGAAAATTGAATAATTATAAATCAAATAATTTAGGCTTTTAATTTATTTAAAGATACTTCCTTAATTTTAACCAAAAGCTGAATAAAAAAATACGCATATCTTGTTCTTTTGTTAAAAGAAAGATGCTTTAGTTGTATTTTAAATGAGAGTCTAGAAATTCCTAAATAGGTCAACCATTTAAATCATTTTTATTAAAGTAGAAGGTTAACATTTTTTATAAAACGGAGCTTCGGAATGTTCATAATTATCCTGGTTTTAGATGTGCTTTCATTTTTTTTGAGAAAAGAGTTATTTAATCCTATCTAATAAGGCTAAAAGATAATAGATATAGTTAGAAGGAAGACTAAAGAAAATATGAACCATAGTTGAAAATTATAAATATTGCTTCACACTGATAAACAATTAGTTCATATAAGTTGATGGGAGAAATAAAGAAAAAGCTTCTTTATAATATTCTCTATAGTAAGGAAAATGCTTTCCCAAGATCTCGATTATCAATTTATTTTAGTTTGAAAGATTTAGCTCAACCATTAAAAAGATTTCAAGTGAATTCTTTATAAACTCATTAGAAAATATTTGAATGAAAAGAGTCGAAAACTAAAAATTAATTTGACATAAATGATAATCTATTAAGCCATTAAAATAAGAAAGGGATTTAGATGAAGGTAGATATAGTTATAATGAAATATCTTATACTACAAATAGAAAGCAATTTAGAACAGTATAATTCCTCTCTTTATTGTAGCTTAGAATTAAATATGAAAGGTACCTTTTTAGATAGATTCTAATGGAATCTTAAATAGTAAATTGAAATCGAAAAGGAGGTTCTTAATAAAATTAATAAACCAAGGTGCTAAATAAAAAGACTCTTATTAATGTAATTTTCTTGATAAAATAGCGTTTCTAGAATATGGGCAATTATTCCATTCAGTATAGTTTGTATAGTCAATACATTTTCTTCGCTTAATAAATAGAAAAGAAAAGAGAATTTAGGGCATTAATAAGAAAATTGATTGATACTATATTTCAATTTATTAAATATGAGATTTAAAAGCAATAAAATTGAAGAAGATACTAAGCAAAATCTAATTAAGAAGATAAAGATACTTGAGAAGGAAATTATTAACGAAATTTCAAATGTCATTGAATAATTTAACCTTATAAGAGTTGAAATCTTCTTTGAAAGCTAGTGAAAAAGATAAAATTAAAGAAGCAACTAAAGTAATAAAATTCATTGAACTTATTTATTAGTAAAATAAGTAAAATAATTAAGTAAGAAAAGCTCTTTAAATAAGATAAAAGATTTCAGTCTTTATATAATCTACTCATTTCAATGTTTTTATATAAATACAAATTGATTCTATGGCAATAACTTCAAGAAATATCTCTAGATTTTTATTAACACTATGAATAACAAGTTTCAGGTATTATTGAACTTAATTACCCCACTTAAAGTAATTTATTGCATGAAGATTCTGATTTTCATCAAATGCTTCATTTTATTTAAGTTCAAAGTGTTATATTTTTTCTCATCTTTCTTCTTTCCTTCTTCTATCTTAATATCGGATCTCAAAATATTTTTGTTCTTCCTAAACCTTTAATTACCTTTATATTCCTTTTCCATATATTAATTTTCTTTTACTTTGTAGATCCTTTCGAAGTATTTTTATTTGAAAGTCTATTTCTGAATATCGTATATAAGCAGATTGCTAGCTCAAGTTTATTTGGTCAAAATTTATTAATTTTACCAAGATTTTTTCCTGCAAAATTTATTGGAAAGATTACTAATTATGTTCATTAAAAGTTTCATTCTAAGATATGTCAAAACATTGGTTTTTACTCTATATATAATGAGTTAACTTTTCATAGAGATAATGACGTAAAAGTAAATCATCTTGATACTATAAGAATGAGTTGACAAACTTAAATTGGAGATATTTTCTTTCCTAAATTCCTTCAAGTTGTTCTCTTAATATCTGTGTAGTATGCATGTCTCTATAGCGTAAAGTTGTTCTTCTTAGTATAATTTTTTATTTTTCCTTCTACATAGTTTTCAATAGAAAGTTAGTTGGAAGTCTTGATTTGGTAGTCAATATTTATACCATAAAACTTCTCTTCAACTCATTAAGAGTAAAAGGTATTTAGTTCCAACTATATTCAAAGAGTTTTCTTATATCGGATTCTGGATAAATCATAGCTTCTTTCCGTATTTTAAAGTAGAAGTGGAAAAAGAGTTTCGCCATAATATGTTATAATGGGCAGCTAGTTGAAATCTATTGGCCATACTCATAAAAAACAGAAAAAGGCGTCTGTAGAGTCTTTCTTATCATTATACACACGTTCTAATATCCTAATAGCTTTAAGTTATCTGTTAACAGTGAAAAATCAAATTACCTTTTTATATAAATGACTCTAAGGTATGTCATTTCAACCCTTTTAATGATCTATTAGCTTTATTGAGTTTATTAGTAACATGATAAGTTATTATAAGCTTTTAAGATGCTATTATGTAAGATAATAATAACTAAAAAGTAATTCCTGAATAAGGGTTAATGAACCATACTAATTGAAATCTTAGTTAAAATCCATCCTTCTGGTGCTAATATTTTCAGTTTACAAACTTAATTAGTTTCATTTTATCAAGCTGCGACTCGGACTTCAGAGCCCATTTAATAAGCTCCAATATTGAGTCGTTAACTAGACTATCATATCACCAGAGAGAATCCTCGAATAAATTAGGCTTATTTGGACCCGTTCCGCTTATCCATGATAGCATCTAATAAGAGCTTACTCATATGGCAGTATACCGCAAAATATTCCTACTAATCTGGTTAACGACTCTACATCCATATTTTTTCTTATTATATTAAGTTAGTTATGCATCCACTATTTCCTTAATAGTATTACAAGAATTAAGCTATTAGACTATAACTATTTGACTTGATTAATAATAGCAATTTCTATATATTCAGTTATTTTCCCATCAAGATTAATACTCTCAGGCATTAAATTAATAAGAGCTCTAGTTTAGATTTTCTCTTATGAAAGGTTCTAATTTTAAGATAGCTATTCAAACTATTAGGTTCAGATACTTTAGGCTTAATTTATAAAATGGAAGATTTTCACTGAAACTTGCTATTTATGGTTAGCAAAGTAATAGTGGATTGTCATCATAATCTAAGTCTAGAAATACCAAATTCTAGAATGAAATCATTCTGGAAATAATAATCGGAATGGTGGAGAGCATAAGATTTAAGACTAAGGATTATAGTTCTTGAAATGTATGGATCAGCATAGCTTATATCAAAGTTTCATTGGTGAGCAAGGATAACAAAATGATATAACAAAGAATATATAATAAAAAATGAGCGAGATCTTTAAGAGTTTCATTCAGCAGCTTTAGGAAAAAAAGAGGACTAAAGTCATGAAGAGAGCTATCTGTATAGATAACTAATGCAAGAGAATGAAATATAATTAACATAGACTTAAGGATACAGCTCGTAAAGAAAAATCAAGCTTAGCTTAATTTACGTGAAAATCAAAGAGGAATTAAGTTTAAAGAAGTCAAAAATCAAATTTAAGGAAAAGGCTCTACATTCATAGTTATATTATAAGAAACGCGCTATTATAAGTAAACTCAATACCGCTAGAAAGTTTCCTCTAAATAAACTAATTAATACAATTATTAACTGCTCTATAGAAAAGTCCTTAGCATTCAATTCTATTTAAATTTTAAAAGCATACATCTTTGGTATTGTTTAGCTGAAATAATCTTCCTCCAATATTTTAAGTTTATAGCATAGTTTATGGTTCAAAATAAGAATTTGAGGATAGCAATGTTTAGAAGAAAAGCAGCATAGCTAAGGCTTTTCCATTTAGCGATATTTTGATAAGCAGTTTACTTTTATAAGTTATATATAATTCTGAGATTTTACATTGTAATTAATCAATAAAAAAGGAATTTATTTAGCTTAATTTGAGAATAGCTCATTAAAAATGTCTTAGAGAATTTGTGAATCTTGCAAAGCTAAATTCGATAAAAACTAGCATCTCCCGAGACTTGTCGAGTGTAGCTTGTAAGGTGTGAGAATTGTTTGAAGATATTCCATAAAAGCTTAAATATTTTGAATGCAATCTCCATAACTTTATAACCTCCACTCAAGTAAAAAAAACTTAGAATAGCATTGGATTGGATATAGTCTAAAACCAAACCTGAAGATCAAAGATGCAAATAGCATAATTGAGAGTTAAATTTGTACTGCTTAGATAAAAGGATTCAAATATGCTTATAATGTCTCAATCAAGAGCATAGGAATCATTATATTTAATTACTCTGACAAAGGAAATAAGAATGTGCATTAATAAATAGAACATAATAAAATAAATTAAGTTAAAGATAGTTTAACAGCTAGACTTAATAAAATCAGCATTCTAGATGTGGCTAAAGTTAAAGATAAAAGCCAAAGAGGAGACTTCTTTTATAAAGCATAAAATTGTAAGATAGATAAGAAAAACCAGATTAAATTTGTTATAAGAAAGTTAGAATTAAGTAAACTTAAAAAGAAAATAGCTGACTAGCATTTATAACTATCTCTAGACTAAGTAGAAAAATATCCATTGTGTTGAAATACAAGGAGTGTCCATAAATGAATACGACTGATAAATCACAAAATTATAGTAAATAAACTCCTCAATACTATCAAATTCTAGAATCAATTAATAGACTAAAGGAATACTCCCCAGTAAAAATAAGACCTATGAGAATAAGATATGAAGTATTATATTAGCTTAAAGCTAAGTAAGAGAGTATAAATAGTTAAAAGAGAAAGCCTAATTGACAAATGAATTAGCACATAACATTAGCATGATGATATAAGAACTCAGAGTTAACATTCAATTATAAGAGGGGTATGAAAAGCAGATTTAATAGCTTAATATTAAACTAGAAGATCAATAAAAAGCTATTGAATATAGTAATTAAAGCTACTAGTTACTAAATAGTAAATATAAGATCTAAAAGAGCAAATTCAGTCATAAGAGAAATAAAAAAGTCAGATTTAACAATACACAATTATTGAAGCTATTAAGTAGTAATATGAAGATGACTTAAACGACCACTAATAGACATTTACTAAGCTATTCTCTGAAAAATGATAGCCAAAATAAATCTTTTGAAGCTTTACAGTTTGAAAATTAAATATTATATTATTGATTGAGGTAGATATCAAATTAAAGCTAGCAGTCTGAACTCTTCAAAGTTATATAAGCAAAGACTTAACAATTTTAATTAATAAAAATGTTTAATCTACAACACTAATTAAATACTTATTCAATAACCTAGATTCTCTTATAAAAGAATAGCACTATATAAGCTCAATGAAGCCACTTAGACTACTAAGCAATTAGATTATTAAATGTCTTATTTAATTAACTATCGTTAAAGCTTTTAATGCATATGCTAAAGGTATTTTATTCATATGATTAATGCTCTTTAGCATTAAGAAAAGGAAGAGCTGAATTTTTATTTCTCTTTTGGAATAACCGCAATTTCAAGCTATTTATCGATGTTAATTTCAATTAGCTTTATAAAATTTATAAAACGGAAATCGTTTCTAGAAATTTGGTGATTAATCAAGAAATAATAGTATAAGCTCCATAATCATAGTGAAGCTGTATCATAAAGCAATGATATCATTCTATTATCATCATCTTAGTAATATAAGTAAGGCTAAGATAATAAAATAGAAATAAGCGCGGTTTTATTTAGAATTATCTAGAAATTATGACGGATCTAGGGCTAAAAAGTTCTATCTAAAGCTTTTGGAAATACAACTTGGACTAAAATATAGATAAAGAAAGAGAGAGAGATTTCAAAGTTTAGGTTCAGCATTTTGAATATGAAAGAAAGGTATTAAAGTATGAAGAGACTTATTGAGTGAAAATTTGATAGCTGACACAAGAGAATGATCTATGCAAATGGCATAATCTAAAGATAGAATTATCAAAATACTTATATTAAGGAAACTCAAGTATATAGCAATTTTTAAGCTATTTAATATAACTAAAAGGTAAACTAATATAGGATTCTTTTAACTAAGTAAATATACTAGAGAACAAACTAAGTTCATTCAATTGGTGCTTGGTTAAAGAAGAAATTAAGTTGCTTTAAGAACTATAAAAAGAGTATATAGTAGTAACAAAATAAAGCTTTCATAAAAGGTATAAATACAGTTTCAAGAATAAATTACTTAATGAGATAAAGGCAAATAAATAAGTTCCATAAAAATAATTAGGAATAAGCTATAATTCTACGCAATTAAACAAAAAAAAGGCTACTATTCTTTAAATCCACCTCCAGTATAGCAATGTTGTGAAAATTTAAAACTCTAAAATATAAGAAAAATTGAATAGAAAGTAATCAAAATAATAAGTATATCTTTCTTAAACTTCATGGATGTTTTTAGTATCAAATTATATATAGAATCATTAAAAAAATACATATATCTCAGATATATACAAAATGAAATAATATCATCTAATAGTAATTATTTTTATACAAGCAAATTAAGCTTCTATAGCTAAAATGCTAAGATAACTATATTAATTTAAGTGCTATATAAGATAAAATAGCTTATTAAAGTAATTCTTTATATCTAAGCTTTGCTTAAAGTTAACTATACAAAACTTATGAGAACTTAATATGTAGTTAGTCGTATTTTTTTGGATTTAGTTTTCAGTTAGATTTGAATATTTGTAAAAAAATGTCATAAAGAGTATGTGAGATATGTGCTGTAGAGTTTGATTAAGATTAGTATCTACCGAGATAAGTTGAGTGTGGTTGTGTGAGATGTGAGAAATGCTTGATGATTATGTACAATAATCAAATTACTTTGAGTGTCCTCTTCACAACTAAAAAAAATCACTTAGGTAGAATTGCTAAAGGTAGTTTACGAGAAACTTGATTCAGATCTAAGCTCAAGAGATTTGTCTTCTTAAAAAGGCATGGAACCCTAAGAGGAGCTGAAATGCTACTAGTTGGAAAATTAGAATTAATAGTAAAATATAGTCTAAGAAGGTTAAGTCAAGCAATTTGGAGAAGTAACAGCCATAAATAGAATCTGAAAGCATAACTAAATATTAAAGAATTAAACTTAGCTCCAACATAATATAAGAGACTAAAGTTGATTCTTCTTTTACTGTTTAAAAAGTAATGAAAGAGTAAAAAATTTGAAATCTAGTACCTATAGACTCTAGTTCTACTTATTCCTATTAAATATCGGACAATTTGACGATATTAGCAGGAGGAAAAGAATAAAAATCTCATGTGAATGAGATAATAAGAATTGAGAGTAATACAGTCAATACGCTTAATATGATAAATCCAAGAAAGTTTCCATTAATGACATATGATTAAGTATCGTCCAATATGTTTATCATAGGAGGATTAGATTCTTAATGAAAGCCATCTAATTTGATTTACTCAAATAAAAGTGAAATATATAATATAAAAACAAATGAATAAAAATCGATAGCACAGCATCCATAGTATCTAGCATATTAGGGAGTAATTGTTATGAATGATCAAGTGATGACTATGGGAGGTGAAATCATAGTAAATAAAGGTAATAAAAATAATGCAGGTAATAAATAATCACCATAAGTAATAAACTAGATATGGGAATATAGTATAACAAAGAATGAGGATACAGCAATCATTGTTAATGCCATAATCAGCTTAATCACTGGGAATGATATACAACATATAAAGTGAGAGCATAATACTATTTAGACAATATAGACTTACCTTAAAAGAACCTTTTTATATGATCGCAAGTAATTTAATGAGAATGGCTAATAATTTCCATTTTGCAATTTCAACTCATTTTGGTATAATCCATGGTGAATGTAATTAAAGTATATGGATGTGGGGAGCAAATGATTTTCCAGATAACATTCTTTATCAATATGATTTGAGAGTCTAAAAGAGAGAATGGAAGGAATATGAATTACAGATAGAGTAATAAGACTAATGAGAGAAAAAGAACATCAAGGATTTTAAAAATTTAAATCAAATAAAAGAATTAATAGCTATATGCAAGTATATACATAAGCATCTATTATAGTCATAATTAAGTAAATATAATAAAAAATAATTAAGTATTCATTCATATAAATACATCTAAAGAGAAAAGTAAATGTCATAGTATAAATTAAAAGATAATGCTGTTAAATAGATGATAAGATGATTGTAATGAAGTATAAATAAAAAAAGTGGGGATTAGTTTTGTAAATAAAAGTATAATAAGTAAATATAAATATATGATGATTAAAGAAAAAATTGAATAGGAAAATAAATTTCTAAGATTCAAAAATAGGAGCAAATAAGTAAGAAAAGTATCAAGAAGAAAAATATTCATATCAGATATTTTCTACTTCTGAAGAAAATCATTGTAAATAGATCAAGCTATTTTTATATTGGGAAGTTTCTGAGATCTTTATAACTAAATAATTGAACTTCGAGTGACTACTTAAAATAATATTAAAATTGCAATAAAATTAGTTTAAAGAAGGGAAATGAAAATTTTTAGGGAGATATGCTATTCTAGAATGTCTAAAGAACTTCTATTTGTTCTTCTATAAAAAAGCTTCAACGTATATTAGCTATTATATGACATTTAATATATTTCAAAAAATTGAAGCAGAGAACTATAATTCCAGTTCATACTGTAAAGCTTCATGAAGTTAATTAAGGATAACTCAATATTTCAGTGGAAAAAGCCTTAAGATTCTTTTATAGTTTGCAAAACTTCAAACTTATTATACATTTTGTCTAGATAGAAGCTTACTATTTACCAATAAATATAAGCTATTATATCTCTATTTCTCATAAAGTTATTCGTTATAATATTTTAGACACTATTGAGATTTTTTATCTGACAAATTAGTTTCGCTTATATAAGATAGTACTTGAAAGAAATCTACAAGCTTGGAATCTCTTTAAGAAGCCATAATAAAATAAGTAATATATATGAATGAAGATTAAATAGAATGCTAACAATCAAACAAAAGATGAAAGAATCTTAAAGAGACAGAACGAACAGGAAAGAATAGCTTTTAAACCAAATTAAGGCTAATTAAAAAAAGGGCTTTAACTCTCTCATTCCAATCATTATATCTTCAGTTTTAAAAACTTCATTTTCTTCTATAATTTTATTTAAAAACCAGTTCAAAAAGGGCTAAATTATTAAGATCGTGATTGTAGCATAAGTTAAATGAAATTTGAGTGTATAATAAATAAAATTACAAGCCTTTTGCTTATTCACCCATTAAATTTTTGATAACTTATTGTAGAATTAAGCAATTAGATAATCAACTTTCTTACTTCACTCGCTTTTTGCTATAATAATTTACAGATACTATTAAAGTACTCGCAAATAAGATTGATTTTATAGCATTGAATATAGGAAGAGTATTAAAAAGTTTTCTCGTATGAAGTAGTTTTAAGTTAAGAAAGTAAAAGTATCATTCAACTAAATCCAAGTGTAGCAATAGTTAAAGCTAGAATGGTATCAGTCTTTCATATCATCTATAATAATGGAATATAAACTTTAGATAATAGACTAAGAATGAGGAGTTTGGGCATGCAAACTTATTTTATTTGACTATAGTAAGAGTATAATTGATCAACTTGGACTAAATGGCTAGTTTAGTGAATAAGAACATCAAACTTTAAAATCAAAATTAGGAGATCTTTAAAGTTTTGTTTAAGTAGTTTTGATATGAAAGATGGATTTACAAAATATGAAAATATTAGAGAGGAATATAGCTGATATTATCTTGTAAAAAGACAACATTAGCAAACAAATCAAATTTTATAAAATCTAATTAACTTTCAAAGAAAATGAAACCTATTAAGTACAACTAAAAAGGAAAATTAAGAAAGAGGTACTTTAACAGAGTGAATGATTAATGAAATGTGTTATATCAGTTAGGGTTACTAACATCTAAATAGAAAAATGTGACTAAAAAATTAAAAAAGGTAATGAAACAATTAATAAAACAAGCTTACGAAGACAAATATAAAATAATATTGGCTAATAAGCAAAAATAAGCGATGATAAAGTAACAAATTTTTTGGAAATTTAATGATTTCAAGATTTGATTAAAAAACTTATAAAGGTTAATAAATTATTTTTACATCTACAAGGAGGAACAAAAGTTGAAATTTTTTAACATCTACACTCAATATGAAGAGGTAACTAATACATTACTTTAATTCTTTATCCAATGCTAAATATTTTTATTTCCAAGTTTAAAACTTATTAATATCAGGGATTATAATTAAATGAATAGGTTTATACTAGATTTTTTTATTAGATATATCTATAGAAGCACTACAACACAATTTAAGGGGTTACATATGATTATATAGGCTATTAAGTTAAAATTTTTTAGATTAATTTACATTTTTTTTAATGTCATTAAGAAATTGTGGGACGTGTAAGAAAATCAGATCTTGCAGGTTATGGGATACAGTTGAATGTGGTTGTGTTAGATGTGAAAAAATGCATGAGGATCATTTATAAAAATCAAAAATTTCTTCGAACAGTAACTTTATTAACTACAAAACCATTCATTAAGTAGATAAAATAAGGATAGCTTAAGAGTCTCTTGAATAGAATCAAATAATAAACATGGCTAAATAAGTTAAAAAAATTCAAAGACAACTTATAAGATCTTGATTGATTACTGTGTAGATGATAAAATTGAAGTATGTTAATAATGTATAGATTTTGAATCCAAAGGAATCATTTTATCTAACCTATCTAAAAATGGATATATGAGAATGGATATATTTATTGGTAATCGTATAGCAAATAAAGCTAAAAATATCTTAAAGATAAGACTAAATCAAAAATATGTATGAGACTTTGGTCTAGTAAAGGATGAAGTTTAAAGTTGATGGAAAAGAGAGAAAATATCCAGATTAAATTAAGTTAAATCCTTAGAATCAAGACAGGAGAAATTTAATTTGGGATATTAAAACCAAAAATTCCTTCATATGTAGTAATTAAGAACCTTTTTTGATCCAAAACTATCAAGATCCAAAGCTCTAATGAACTTTCTTCAATAAGAATAATGCTATGAAAATTAGATTTATGTATCTTAGCAAATAAAATTCAAGTGTAGATATAATCAATTGGAATACTAATGCTAAAAAAGCAAGCAATTCTTTATAAGTAATAGACAAAAGAGTTTATCACTACAAAATTAAAAATAAATAGAAGGCATTAAAAGTAGATTTAAGAGTGGCAAGATACTATAGAAAATAAAAAGCGGAATTTCCATCAAATTTAATAATAATATAACATGGAGGTTAAGTAGTTATAATAGGTCATATATATTATTTAAGATTTCAAAGATAAACCCATTAAGATTAAAAAATAAGGTATATAGCAAGGAAATTAAAAATTAGAAATTATATCTAGGGGTTTAACAAGCCAATATTTATTTTTAAAGCATCAAATATAATCTGTTAAGACAAAAAATAGTAACAACAGTAGCAATAAAAGATTAGTTAACATATAATAAATATTAAAGAATAAAAAGTAATTTAAAAATAAGATGAATAGCGAATATAGATTTTTCCGTTAGTATTTAAAAGAGTAATATAATGAGTAAATAGAATCTTACTATAATATACAAAAATTTTCGACTATCTTAATAACTTGGATAGGATTTACTTGCATGATGAAAAGTAGTTTAAAGAAAATGGTTAATAAATTTCCATTTGAAAGCACAAACGATTATTTTTTGGTGAATCCATGTGAGTGCTTTAATAATATTTGAATGTAGGATTTTTAAATTTCAAATCAGCAAAATACTCTATATCAATATGATATGTGTTCATAAAAATAAAGTAGAAGAATTTAAAATTAAATTCAGAGTGCGTAACCAAACGAGAGGGAAACAAAACTAAAAAGATTGAAAAAAAATTAAATATAAATTTAATTATAATGCTTAAAATAAGTATATAGTTCTAACTATAATATAAAGTAATTTATCATATATAATTTAGTATAAAATGTAAAAGTATTTTATTAGGCAGTAGAAGATAATAATTAAATAATTAATAACAAAAGAAGTAAGCAAAAAATAAGGAAGGAAAAAGCAAAAGAATAGCTTTAAGGAATAAATAGATAAAAGGATAAAAATGTAGAAATAAAGTAAGAGAGGGTGTTAGGAAATTAATTGCGTAGAATTAAATAAATAAAATTTACGTAAAGCAAGTAGAGTAGAAATAAGATATTTGACAAGAGTATTTATGAGAAATTATGAGTATCTATGAAGAATAAAAATTAATAATAAAAATTAAAATGAAGATTAAAAGCTAAACAATAAAAATCAAATTTTTGAGAGTATATAAGTAATAAAAAGTTGGGTAATCAATCTAAAATAACGAAATAAAATGTTCAACAGTGCCAATCTGGACACCGTTTAAAATAAGTTGTTTTATCAGCAACACTTCTCATCATTCTGGACTTTCTAATGAAATTATCTTCACCTAAGGTCTTCTCAGTTTCTTTGATTTCTTGTTCTTCTTATTTCAAAAGGTACTTCACATCATTTTCTTCTGTAAATATCTCCATGCTAGTTACAATAGAGCCTTTAGTATTTTTCTTATTCTTTACGACAAATTTTTTCTAGAAATTCTAAAATTTTTAGCAATTCTTGTACAAATGTCACTAACTCTTACAGTAGTAGCATTTCTTCCTTACTTATCTGATTGGTTTTCGATTTATAACCTCTTTTTATTCTATCTCCATCTAATTTGTCTAATTAGTTATGTATGTGCTAATATTCTTTTGCTTAATAAAACTCCAACTCTTGTTTTATACGATATTTCCAAGCCTTGCTGTTTCTTATCTATGTTCAGTTTAAATGTTCCAATATGCTTGGACTTCGCTTTCTTAATTAATAATTCTAATCTCTAAGTTATCTTATCTAAGCGATAATAAGTTTCTTAGTTCTTAATTTTCCTACTAAGCACTTTAATCTCTTCCTAGAGATTGGATATTTCAAATACAAACTGTTAAATATTGATCTCCTTTTTATTATCTTTGATGGAAGTTCTTTTCCTGTTATTATATTGATTCCTTTCTTTTTATTACTTTAGGAGGTGTTTATTATAGTTATTAGGTTCTTTATCAGTTTTGTAAGTGGGGAGAAGAAGGACTCTTGATTCTTTTTTTTAGGCCTGTTTTTTTCTCTAGAGCTTTTTTCTCTTCTTTGCTCAAGAAAAAAGCCGGGAACAAGATTTTAAGACTCCATTTTTATAAATTTAGTTAAAATTAATTAATTAAAATTTGATGTTGTTTTTGATATATCATCATATACTATAATTTTACAGATTTTTATCTCTTTTAAGTGTCTATTTAATCTGAGCTAGTTTTAGCATTGATATTATATTTTTGAACAACTATTTTGAACACTCTATTTCTCTTCATCCTAATTTCTAGATTTGCCTATTAAGATAATAATATTAGAATCATAACTAGCGGATTATAATAAATGTTTTTGTTTATTAAGCAAAGTTATCAAAAGTATATCTCAGTGGAATTAATATCAGCTTCTTTTCCCAAAGCTTGTTTCTAAAGATACGAATAAGTCCTATTTAATTAAACTTTGATTTACAAGTAAAAACATACAAATAATTGTTCTTATTCTGTTATTCAAATATTTTCCTATTTAAATTAAAATACTTTCGTTCTCTACTATCTTGATTATTTCTAAGTATTTGCTAGTAAAAACTATTTTAGCACCTTATAATTATTTCCTTACAACTCATAGAAGAAAAATTTGAAATAAGTCAAAGTGATTTCAAAAAAAGTTGCTGATTTAGTTTAAAAATAAAAGTTTTTATTGGATAAAAAATAAAAAATAAGGATAGGCAACTAAACCATGATCACGAGATATGGCTCAACAGCTAAAATTACAAATGACACATTTTTTAAATAAACAATTATAAAAGAAAATCAAATAAAATAGAGAAAACATAGCTTTAAGTTCTAATTTTTCTATAACTCTAATTTATAAAAGCTATGCTTACTTAAGGATTTTTAAATTAAAAAATAATAAAATTCTTTAAAATGGTTTCAGAGTAAGGAAGAATAGCGACTTAATAAATTGTTTCAAAATTTTATTCAAGGAGATGAACTATCTTTATAAGAAGCATTTTAGATAGTAGATAAAAATGGAGATGGGGAAAATTGATTATCATGAGTGATGTGTACTTAACGGATTCAAAGAAGACTCTCCAAGAAGAAAATAAGATATTTAGATCTGTGGATAAAAATGAAGATGGCTTAATAGATTATAATGAATTTCGAGATTTTAATTCTGAAGCTAAGAATATTAAATTCTGCAACGTTTTATGAGAAAAGGATTTATATAATTAATTTCTTTATCTAAATTTACATTAAAAATAAATAAAGCTAAAAAGCAATGTATTTTTTTATTTTACTCACAATATTTTAATACTCTAGTTTATAATAAATTATGAAATGAAGAAACGAAATATTCTAATATTAGTAAATTAAAATACTATAAAGAAGAAAAAAAAGGCTATTAAAATGAAAATAATAATAAAAAGATGGTGGGAGCTGAGATTGACCTTCTGAATCATACTTTTTGGTTTTATGGGCTAGGAACAAGTTCCTTTCCTGTCGCTGAGAAAGTCCCTGGCAGAAGTCAACCTTTGCAAGGGGAACGCCTTCCTTTTGATTATCCACTCCTGGTAGGGGCTTGAAGCCTGCTTGCTCTCAGCAATTTAGCTCCCTGGCAGCTGCTTTTAGAAAGCAACAGGATATCCCCGTATCCCATGAAGGGAGTGTTGCGGGTCGTTAAACTGCAAGAAGTTGCAGGTCCATAACTCTTTTAGTTTAAAATTAATTGTAATTAAAAATGAAAATAAAAAAGATAGATTATAGTAAAATTATTTAGTTATATATTTAGACATTTTTTTACTTTTGCTTCATTACTCTACTTTTCAAATAACTTATTTTTAACTTCTTTTATCTCTCAAAGCTTATATAACTCCTTAAAACTGATATCCATCTTCTTTTCTTATACTTTTAGCTTTACTTTGCTTCGAAATGTATGTTTTAGATTTAATTCTACACTTATTGAAAAATTCCTTGATACTTTATTCAACTTTTCTAGTTTTTTAACTTAACTTTTTCCATTTGTCACTTCACTTTGAAATCTTACATTTTTTTTAATTTCTTTTTTGTTAATAACTTTTCAAACTTCTCAAAAAACTTTTCTTCAACTTCTTTAGTTTTTCTTCTTTTTTCTCAAATTCAAAATAAATTTCTTTCTAACTATTCTTGTATTACTTTTTTTTAAATAATTTTCTGAAATTGTTCTTTTATTTTTACTTTCTTTTTAAATTTTTTTTTCATTGTTTACCAAAAAATTTTGAATTTAATTTATTCAAATTTACTTTTCTTCTTTTTTTTTCTCAACATACTATTTTAAAGCTTTTACTGATATATATTGTTTTAATAC
>CAMPDV010003808.1:0-38495 GCA_946699065.1 Loxodes magnus
CTTAAAACTGAAATTCTATCTTCTTTTCTTACTTTACTTCTTCACTTTTCTATAGGCTAACTTTCATCTACAAGCATATCTTGACATAAAGAATACAGATTCGTAATTATTTCATTATTACTAACATTTTGGATATTCTAACTTATATTTTAGTGCTTGCTACGAAAACTTATCATTAGATATTCTTTTCTTACTTTACTTCTTCACTTTTCTAAATACTTATTACTTCTCAAAGCATACTCCTTAAAACTGAAATTCTATCTTCTTTTCTTACTTTACTTCTTCACTTTTCTATAGGCTAACTTTCATCTACAAGCATATCTTGACATAAAGAATACAGATTCGTAATTATTTCATTATTACTAACATTTTGGATATTCTAACTTATATTTTAGTGCTTGCTACGAAAACTTATCATTAGATATTCTTTTCTTACTTCACTTCTTCACTTTTCTAAATACTTAGTACTTATAAAGCATACTCCTTAAAACTGAAATTCTATCTTCTTTTCTTACTTTACTTCTTCACTTTTCTATAGGCTAACTTTCATCTACAAGCATATCTTGACATAAAGAATACAGATTCGTAATTATTTCATTATTACTAACATTTTGGATATTCTAACTTATATTTTAGTGCTTGCTACGAAAACTTATCATTAGATATTCTTTTCTTACTTTACTTCTTCACTTTTCTAAATACTTATTACTTCTCAAAGCATACTCCTTAAAACTGAAATTCTATCTTCTTTTCTTACTTTACTTCTTCACTTTTCTATAGGCTAACTTTCATCTACAAGCATATCTTGACATAAAGAATACAGATTCGTAATTATTTCATTATTACTAACATTTTGGATATTCTAACTTATATTTTAGTGCTTGCTACGAAAACTTATCATTAGATATTCTTTTCTTACTTTACTTCTTCACTTTTCTAAATACTTATTACTTCTCAAAGCATACTCCTTAAAACTGAAATTCTATCTTCTTTTCTTACTTTACTTCTTCACTTTTCTATAGGCTAACTTTCATCTACAAGCATATCTTGACATAAAGAATACAGATTCGTAATTATTTCATTATTACTAACATTTTGGATATTCTAACTTATATTTTAGTGCTTGCTACGAAAACTTATCATTAGATATTCTTTTCTTACTTCACTTCTTCACTTTTCTAAATACTTAGTACTTATAAAGCATACTCCTTAAAACTGAAATTCTATCTTCTTTTCTTACTTTACTTCTTCACTTTTCTATAGGCTAACTTTCATCTACAAGCATATCTTGACATAAAGAATACAGATTCGTAATTATTTCATTATTACTAACATTTTGGATATTCTAACTTATATTTTAGTGCTTGCTACGAAAACTTATCATTAGATATTCTTTTCTTACTTTACTTCTTCACTTTTCTAAATACTTATTACTTCTCAAAGCATACTCCTTAAAACTGAAATTCTATCTTCTTTTCTTACTTTACTTCTTCACTTTTCTATAGGCTAACTTTCATCTACAAGCATATCTTGACATAAAGAATACAGATTCGTAATTATTTCATTATTACTAACATTTTGGATATTCTAACTTATATTTTAGTGCTTGCTACGAAAACTTATCATTAGATATTCTTTTCTTACTTCACTTCTTCACTTTTCTAAATACTTATTACTTCTCAAAGCATACTCCTTAAAACTGAAATTCTATCTTCTTTTCTTACTTTACTTCTTCACTTTTCTATAGGCTAACTTTCATCTACAAGCATATCTTGACATAAAGAATACAGATTCGTAATTATTTCATTATTACTAACATTTTGGATATTCTAACTTATATTTTAGTGCTTGCTACGAAAACTTATCATTAGATATTCTTTTCTTACTTTACTTCTTCACTTTTCTAAATACTTATTACTTCTCAAAGCATACTCCTTAAAACTGAAATTCTATCTTCTTTTCTTACTTTACTTCTTCACTTTTCTATAGGCTAACTTTCATCTACAAGCATATCTTGACATAAAGAATACAGATTCGTAATTATTTCATTATTACTAACATTTTGGATATTCTAACTTATATTTTAGTGCTTGCTACGAAAACTTATCATTAGATATTCTTTTCTTACTTCACTTCTTCACTTTTCTAAATACTTAGTACTTATAAAGCATACTCCTTAAAACTGAAATTCTATCTTCTTTTCTTACTTTACTTCTTCACTTTTCTATAGGCTAACTTTCATCTACAAGCATATCTTGACATAAAGAATACAGATTCGTAATTATTTCATTATTACTAACATTTTGGATATTCTAACTTATATTTTAGTGCTTGCTACGAAAACTTATCATTAGATATTCTTTTCTTACTTCACTTCTTCACTTTTCTAAATACTTAGTACTTATAAAGCATACTCCTTAAAACTGAAATTCTATCTTCTTTTCTTACTTTACTTCTTCACTTTTCTATAGGCTAACTTTCATCTACAAGCATATCTTGACATAAAGAATACAGATTCGTAATTATTTCATTATTACTAACATTTTGGATATTCTAACTTATATTTTAGTGCTTGCTACGAAAACTTATCATTAGATATTCTTTTCTTACTTTACTTCTTCACTTTTCTAAATACTTATTACTTCTCAAAGCATACTCCTTAAAACTGAAATTCTATCTTCTTTTCTTACTTTACTTCTTCACTTTTCTATAGGCTAACTTTCATCTACAAGCATATCTTGACATAAAGAATACAGATTCGTAATTATTTCATTATTACTAACATTTTGGATATTCTAACTTATATTTTAGTGCTTGCTACGAAAACTTATCATTAGATATTCTTTTCTTACTTTACTTCTTCACTTTTCTAAATACTTATTACTTCTCAAAGCATACTCCTTAAAACTGAAATTCTATCTTCTTTTCTTACTTTACTTCTTCACTTTTCTATAGGCTAACTTTCATCTACAAGCATATCTTGACATAAAGAATACAGATTCGTAATTATTTCATTATTACTAACATTTTGGATATTCTAACTTATATTTTAGTGCTTGCTACGAAAACTTATCATTAGATATTCTTTTCTTACTTCACTTCTTCACTTTTCTAAATACTTAGTACTTATAAAGCATACTCCTTAAAACTGAAATTCTATCTTCTTTTCTTACTTTACTTCTTCACTTTTCTATAGGCTAACTTTCATCTACAAGCATATCTTGACATAAAGAATACAGATTCGTAATTATTTCATTATTACTAACATTTTGGATATTCTAACTTATATTTTAGTGCTTGCTACGAAAACTTATCATTAGATATTCTTTTCTTACTTTACTTCTTCACTTTTCTAAATACTTATTACTTCTCAAAGCATACTCCTTAAAACTGAAATTCTATCTTCTTTTCTTACTTTACTTCTTCACTTTTCTATAGGCTAACTTTCATCTACAAGCATATCTTGACATAAAGAATACAGATTCGTAATTATTTCATTATTACTAACATTTTGGATATTCTAACTTATATTTTAGTGCTTGCTACGAAAACTTATCATTAGATATTCTTTTCTTACTTTACTTCTTCACTTTTCTAAATACTTATTACTTCTCAAAGCATACTCCTTAAAACTGAAATTCTATCTTCTTTTCTTACTTTACTTCTTCACTTTTCTATAGGCTAACTTTCATCTACAAGCATATCTTGACATAAAGAATACAGATTCGTAATTATTTCATTATTACTAACATTTTGGATATTCTAACTTATATTTTAGTGCTTGCTACGAAAACTTATCATTAGATATTCTTTTCTTACTTTACTTCTTCACTTTTCTAAATACTTATTACTTCTCAAAGCATACTCCTTAAAACTGAAATTCTATCTTCTTTTCTTACTTTACTTCTTCACTTTTCTATAGGCTAACTTTCATCTACAAGCATATCTTGACATAAAGAATACAGATTCGTAATTATTTCATTATTACTAACATTTTGGATATTCTAACTTATATTTTAGTGCTTGCTACGAAAACTTATCATTAGATATTCTTTTCTTACTTCACTTCTTCACTTTTCTAAATACTTAGTACTTATAAAGCATACTCCTTAAAACTGAAATTCTATCTTCTTTTCTTACTTTACTTCTTCACTTTTCTAAATACTTATTACTTCTCAAAGCATACTCCTTAAAACTGAAATTCTATCTTCTTTTCTTACTTTACTTCTTCACTTTTCTATAGGCTAACTTTCATCTACAAGCATATCTTGACATAAAGAATACAGATTCGTAATTATTTCATTATTACTAACATTTTGGATATTCTAACTTATATTTTAGTGCTTGCTACGAAAACTTATCATTAGATATTCTTTTCTTACTTCACTTCTTCACTTTTCTAAATACTTAGTACTTATAAAGCATACTCCTTAAAACTGAAATTCTATCTTCTTTTCTTACTTTACTTCTTCACTTTTCTATAGGCTAACTTTCATCTACAAGCATATCTTGACATAAAGAATACAGATTCGTAATTATTTCATTATTACTAACATTTTGGATATTCTAACTTATATTTTAGTGCTTGCTACGAAAACTTATCATTAGATATTCTTTTCTTACTTTACTTCTTCACTTTTCTAAATACTTATTACTTCTCAAAGCATACTCCTTAAAACTGAAATTCTATCTTCTTTTCTTACTTTACTTCTTCACTTTTCTATAGGCTAACTTTCATCTACAAGCATATCTTGACATAAAGAATACAGATTCGTAATTATTTCATTATTACTAACATTTTGGATATTCTAACTTATATTTTAGTGCTTGCTACGAAAACTTATCATTAGATATTCTTTTCTTACTTTACTTCTTCACTTTTCTAAATACTTATTACTTCTCAAAGCATACTCCTTAAAACTGAAATTCTATCTTCTTTTCTTACTTTACTTCTTCACTTTTCTATAGGCTAACTTTCATCTACAAGCATATCTTGACATAAAGAATACAGATTCGTAATTATTTCATTATTACTAACATTTTGGATATTCTAACTTATATTTTAGTGCTTGCTACGAAAACTTATCATTAGATATTCTTTTCTTACTTTACTTCTTCACTTTTCTAAATACTTATTACTTCTCAAAGCATACTCCTTAAAACTGAAATTCTATCTTCTTTTCTTACTTTACTTCTTCACTTTTCTATAGGCTAACTTTCATCTACAAGCATATCTTGACATAAAGAATACAGATTCGTAATTATTTCATTATTACTAACATTTTGGATATTCTAACTTATATTTTAGTGCTTGCTACGAAAACTTATCATTAGATATTCTTTTCTTACTTTACTTCTTCACTTTTCTAAATACTTATTACTTCTCAAAGCATACTCCTTAAAACTGAAATTCTATCTTCTTTTCTTACTTTACTTCTTCACTTTTCTATAGGCTAACTTTCATCTACAAGCATATCTTGACATAAAGAATACAGATTCGTAATTATTTCATTATTACTAACATTTTGGATATTCTAACTTATATTTTAGTGCTTGCTACGAAAACTTATCATTAGATATTCTTTTCTTACTTTACTTCTTCACTTTTCTAAATACTTATTACTTCTCAAAGCATACTCCTTAAAACTGAAATTCTATCTTCTTTTCTTACTTTACTTCTTCACTTTTCTATAGGCTAACTTTCATCTACAAGCATATCTTGACATAAAGAATACAGATTCGTAATTATTTCATTATTACTAACATTTTGGATATTCTAACTTATATTTTAGTGCTTGCTACGAAAACTTATCATTAGATATTCTTTTCTTACTTTACTTCTTCACTTTTCTAAATACTTATTACTTCTCAAAGCATACTCCTTAAAACTGAAATTCTATCTTCTTTTCTTACTTTACTTCTTCACTTTTCTATAGGCTAACTTTCATCTACAAGCATATCTTGACATAAAGAATACAGATTCGTAATTATTTCATTATTACTAACATTTTGGATATTCTAACTTATATTTTAGTGCTTGCTACGAAAACTTATCATTAGATATTCTTTTCTTACTTCACTTCTTCACTTTTCTAAATACTTAGTACTTATAAAGCATACTCCTTAAAACTGAAATTCTATCTTCTTTTCTTACTTTACTTCTTCACTTTTCTATAGGCTAACTTTCATCTACAAGCATATCTTGACATAAAGAATACAGATTCGTAATTATTTCATTATTACTAACATTTTGGATATTCTAACTTATATTTTAGTGCTTGCTACGAAAACTTATCATTAGATATTCTTTTCTTACTTTACTTCTTCACTTTTCTAAATACTTATTACTTCTCAAAGCATACTCCTTAAAACTGAAATTCTATCTTCTTTTCTTACTTTACTTCTTCACTTTTCTATAGGCTAACTTTCATCTACAAGCATATCTTGACATAAAGAATACAGATTCGTAATTATTTCATTATTACTAACATTTTGGATATTCTAACTTATATTTTAGTGCTTGCTACGAAAACTTATCATTAGATATTCTTTTCTTACTTTACTTCTTCACTTTTCTAAATACTTATTACTTCTCAAAGCATACTCCTTAAAACTGAAATTCTATCTTCTTTTCTTACTTTACTTCTTCACTTTTCTATAGGCTAACTTTCATCTACAAGCATATCTTGACATAAAGAATACAGATTCGTAATTATTTCATTATTACTAACATTTTGGATATTCTAACTTATATTTTAGTGCTTGCTACGAAAACTTATCATTAGATATTCTTTTCTTACTTTACTTCTTCACTTTTCTAAATACTTATTACTTCTCAAAGCATACTCCTTAAAACTGAAATTCTATCTTCTTTTCTTACTTTACTTCTTCACTTTTCTATAGGCTAACTTTCATCTACAAGCATATCTTGACATAAAGAATACAGATTCGTAATTATTTCATTATTACTAACATTTTGGATATTCTAACTTATATTTTAGTGCTTGCTACGAAAACTTATCATTAGATATTCTTTTCTTACTTCACTTCTTCACTTTTCTAAATACTTAGTACTTATAAAGCATACTCCTTAAAACTGAAATTCTATCTTCTTTTCTTACTTTACTTCTTCACTTTTCTATAGGCTAACTTTCATCTACAAGCATATCTTGACATAAAGAATACAGATTCGTAATTATTTCATTATTACTAACATTTTGGATATTCTAACTTATATTTTAGTGCTTGCTACGAAAACTTATCATTAGATATTCTTTTCTTACTTTACTTCTTCACTTTTCTAAATACTTATTACTTCTCAAAGCATACTCCTTAAAACTGAAATTCTATCTTCTTTTCTTACTTTACTTCTTCACTTTTCTATAGGCTAACTTTCATCTACAAGCATATCTTGACATAAAGAATACAGATTCGTAATTATTTCATTATTACTAACATTTTGGATATTCTAACTTATATTTTAGTGCTTGCTACGAAAACTTATCATTAGATATTCTTTTCTTACTTTACTTCTTCACTTTTCTAAATACTTATTACTTCTCAAAGCATACTCCTTAAAACTGAAATTCTATCTTCTTTTCTTACTTTACTTCTTCACTTTTCTATAGGCTAACTTTCATCTACAAGCATATCTTGACATAAAGAATACAGATTCGTAATTATTTCATTATTACTAACATTTTGGATATTCTAACTTATATTTTAGTGCTTGCTACGAAAACTTATCATTAGATATTCTTTTCTTACTTCACTTCTTCACTTTTCTAAATACTTAGTACTTATAAAGCATACTCCTTAAAACTGAAATTCTATCTTCTTTTCTTACTTTACTTCTTCACTTTTCTATAGGCTAACTTTCATCTACAAGCATATCTTGACATAAAGAATACAGATTCGTAATTATTTCATTATTACTAACATTTTGGATATTCTAACTTATATTTTAGTGCTTGCTACGAAAACTTATCATTAGATATTCTTTTCTTACTTTACTTCTTCACTTTTCTAAATACTTATTACTTCTCAAAGCATACTCCTTAAAACTGAAATTCTATCTTCTTTTCTTACTTTACTTCTTCACTTTTCTATAGGCTAACTTTCATCTACAAGCATATCTTGACATAAAGAATACAGATTCGTAATTATTTCATTATTACTAACATTTTGGATATTCTAACTTATATTTTAGTGCTTGCTACGAAAACTTATCATTAGATATTCTTTTCTTACTTTACTTCTTCACTTTTCTAAATACTTATTACTTCTCAAAGCATACTCCTTAAAACTGAAATTCTATCTTCTTTTCTTACTTTACTTCTTCACTTTTCTATAGGCTAACTTTCATCTACAAGCATATCTTGACATAAAGAATACAGATTCGTAATTATTTCATTATTACTAACATTTTGGATATTCTAACTTATATTTTAGTGCTTGCTACGAAAACTTATCATTAGATATTCTTTTCTTACTTTACTTCTTCACTTTTCTAAATACTTATTACTTCTCAAAGCATACTCCTTAAAACTGAAATTCTATCTTCTTTTCTTACTTTACTTCTTCACTTTTCTATAGGCTAACTTTCATCTACAAGCATATCTTGACATAAAGAATACAGATTCGTAATTATTTCATTATTACTAACATTTTGGATATTCTAACTTATATTTTAGTGCTTGCTACGAAAACTTATCATTAGATATTCTTTTCTTACTTCACTTCTTCACTTTTCTAAATACTTATTACTTCTCAAAGCATACTCCTTAAAACTGAAATTCTATCTTCTTTTCTTACTTTACTTCTTCACTTTTCTATAGGCTAACTTTCATCTACAAGCATATCTTGACATAAAGAATACAGATTCGTAATTATTTCATTATTACTAACATTTTGGATATTCTAACTTATATTTTAGTGCTTGCTACGAAAACTTATCATTAGATATTCTTTTCTTACTTTACTTCTTCACTTTTCTAAATACTTATTACTTCTCAAAGCATACTCCTTAAAACTGAAATTCTATCTTCTTTTCTTACTTTACTTCTTCACTTTTCTATAGGCTAACTTTCATCTACAAGCATATCTTGACATAAAGAATACAGATTCGTAATTATTTCATTATTACTAACATTTTGGATATTCTAACTTATATTTTAGTGCTTGCTACGAAAACTTATCATTAGATATTCTTTTCTTACTTCACTTCTTCACTTTTCTAAATACTTATTACTTCTCAAAGCATACTCCTTAAAACTGAAATTCTATCTTCTTTTCTTACTTTACTTCTTCACTTTTCTATAGGCTAACTTTCATCTACAAGCATATCTTGACATAAAGAATACAGATTCGTAATTATTTCATTATTACTAACATTTTGGATATTCTAACTTATATTTTAGTGCTTGCTACGAAAACTTATCATTAGATATTCTTTTCTTACTTTACTTCTTCACTTTTCTAAATACTTATTACTTCTCAAAGCATACTCCTTAAAACTGAAATTCTATCTTCTTTTCTTACTTTACTTCTTCACTTTTCTATAGGCTAACTTTCATCTACAAGCATATCTTGACATAAAGAATACAGATTCGTAATTATTTCATTATTACTAACATTTTGGATATTCTAACTTATATTTTAGTGCTTGCTACGAAAACTTATCATTAGATATTCTTTTCTTACTTTACTTCTTCACTTTTCTAAATACTTATTACTTCTCAAAGCATACTCCTTAAAACTGAAATTCTATCTTCTTTTCTTACTTTACTTCTTCACTTTTCTATAGGCTAACTTTCATCTACAAGCATATCTTGACATAAAGAATACAGATTCGTAATTATTTCATTATTACTAACATTTTGGATATTCTAACTTATATTTTAGTGCTTGCTACGAAAACTTATCATTAGATATTCTTTTCTTACTTCACTTCTTCACTTTTCTAAATACTTATTACTTCTCAAAGCATACTCCTTAAAACTGAAATTCTATCTTCTTTTCTTACTTTACTTCTTCACTTTTCTATAGGCTAACTTTCATCTACAAGCATATCTTGACATAAAGAATACAGATTCGTAATTATTTCATTATTACTAACATTTTGGATATTCTAACTTATATTTTAGTGCTTGCTACGAAAACTTATCATTAGATATTCTTTTCTTACTTCACTTCTTCACTTTTCTAAATACTTAGTACTTATAAAGCATACTCCTTAAAACTGAAATTCTATCTTCTTTTCTTACTTTACTTCTTCACTTTTCTATAGGCTAACTTTCATCTACAAGCATATCTTGACATAAAGAATACAGATTCGTAATTATTTCATTATTACTAACATTTTGGATATTCTAACTTATATTTTAGTGCTTGCTACGAAAACTTATCATTAGATATTCTTTTCTTACTTTACTTCTTCACTTTTCTAAATACTTAGTACTTATAAAGCATACTCCTTAAAACTGAAATTCTATCTTCTTTTCTTACTTTACTTCTTCACTTTTCTATAGGCTAACTTTCATCTACAAGCATATCTTGACATAAAGAATACAGATTCGTAATTATTTCATTATTACTAACATTTTGGATATTCTAACTTATATTTTAGTGCTTGCTACGAAAACTTATCATTAGATATTCTTTTCTTACTTTACTTCTTCACTTTTCTAAATACTTATTACTTCTCAAAGCATACTCCTTAAAACTGAAATTCTATCTTCTTTTCTTACTTTACTTCTTCACTTTTCTATAGGCTAACTTTCATCTACAAGCATATCTTGACATAAAGAATACAGATTCGTAATTATTTCATTATTACTAACATTTTGGATATTCTAACTTATATTTTAGTGCTTGCTACGAAAACTTATCATTAGATATTCTTTTCTTACTTTACTTCTTCACTTTTCTAAATACTTATTACTTCTCAAAGCATACTCCTTAAAACTGAAATTCTATCTTCTTTTCTTACTTTACTTCTTCACTTTTCTATAGGCTAACTTTCATCTACAAGCATATCTTGACATAAAGAATACAGATTCGTAATTATTTCATTATTACTAACATTTTGGATATTCTAACTTATATTTTAGTGCTTGCTACGAAAACTTATCATTAGATATTCTTTTCTTACTTTACTTCTTCACTTTTCTAAATACTTAGTACTTCTCAAAGCATACTCCTTAAAACTGAAATTCTATCTTCTTTTCTTACTTTACTTCTTCACTTTTCTATAGGCTAACTTTCATCTACAAGCATATCTTGACATAAAGAATACAGATTCGTAATTATTTCATTATTACTAACATTTTGGATATTCTAACTTATATTTTAGTGCTTGCTACGAAAACTTATCATTAGATATTCTTTTCTTACTTCACTTCTTCACTTTTCTAAATACTTATTACTTCTCAAAGCATACTCCTTAAAACTGAAATTCTATCTTCTTTTCTTACTTTACTTCTTCACTTTTCTATAGGCTAACTTTCATCTACAAGCATATCTTGACATAAAGAATACAGATTCGTAATTATTTCATTATTACTAACATTTTGGATATTCTAACTTATATTTTAGTGCTTGCTACGAAAACTTATCATTAGATATTCTTTTCTTACTTTACTTCTTCACTTTTCTAAATACTTAGTACTTATAAAGCATACTCCTTAAAACTGAAATTCTATCTTCTTTTCTTACTTTACTTCTTCACTTTTCTATAGGCTAACTTTCATCTACAAGCATATCTTGACATAAAGAATACAGATTCGTAATTATTTCATTATTACTAACATTTTGGATATTCTAACTTATATTTTAGTGCTTGCTACGAAAACTTATCATTAGATATTCTTTTCTTACTTTACTTCTTCACTTTTCTAAATACTTAGTACTTCTCAAAGCATACTCCTTAAAACTGAAATTCTATCTTCTTTTCTTACTTTACTTCTTCACTTTTCTAAATACTTATTACTTCTCAAAGCATACTCCTTAAAACTGAAATTCTATCTTCTTTTCTTACTTTACTTCTTCACTTTTCTATAGGCTAACTTTCATCTACAAGCATATCTTGACATAAAGAATACAGATTCGTAATTATTTCATTATTACTAACATTTTGGATATTCTAACTTATATTTTAGTGCTTGCTACGAAAACTTATCATTAGATATTCTTTTCTTACTTCACTTCTTCACTTTTCTAAATACTTAGTACTTATAAAGCATACTCCTTAAAACTGAAATTCTATCTTCTTTTCTTACTTTACTTCTTCACTTTTCTATAGGCTAACTTTCATCTACAAGCATATCTTGACATAAAGAATACAGATTCGTAATTATTTCATTATTACTAACATTTTGGATATTCTAACTTATATTTTAGTGCTTGCTACGAAAACTTATCATTAGATATTCTTTTCTTACTTCACTTCTTCACTTTTCTAAATACTTAGTACTTATAAAGCATACTCCTTAAAACTGAAATTCTATCTTCTTTTCTTACTTTACTTCTTCACTTTTCTAAATACTTATTACTTCTCAAAGCATACTCCTTAAAACTGAAATTCTATCTTCTTTTCTTACTTTACTTCTTCACTTTTCTATAGGCTAACTTTCATCTACAAGCATATCTTGACATAAAGAATACAGATTCGTAATTATTTCATTATTACTAACATTTTGGATATTCTAACTTATATTTTAGTGCTTGCTACGAAAACTTATCATTAGATATTCTTTTCTTACTTCACTTCTTCACTTTTCTAAATACTTAGTACTTATAAAGCATACTCCTTAAAACTGAAATTCTATCTTCTTTTCTTACTTTACTTCTTCACTTTTCTATAGGCTAACTTTCATCTACAAGCATATCTTGACATAAAGAATACAGATTCGTAATTATTTCATTATTACTAACATTTTGGATATTCTAACTTATATTTTAGTGCTTGCTACGAAAACTTATCATTAGATATTCTTTTCTTACTTTACTTCTTCACTTTTCTAAATACTTATTACTTCTCAAAGCATACTCCTTAAAACTGAAATTCTA
Source organism: Loxodes magnus (assembly GCA_946699065.1). Lineage (NCBI taxonomy): Eukaryota > Ciliophora > Karyorelictea > Loxodida > Loxodidae > Loxodes > Loxodes magnus. The sequence continues at coordinate 13,069 of CAMPDV010003808.1, forward strand.
TCTTCTTTTCTTACTTTACTTCTTCACTTTTCTATAGGCTAACTTTCATCTACAAGCATATCTTGACATAAAGAATACAGATTCGTAATTATTTCATTATTACTAACATTTTGGATATTCTAACTTATATTTTAGTGCTTGCTACGAAAACTTATCATTAGATATTCTTTTCTTACTTCACTTCTTCACTTTTCTAAATACTTATTACTTCTCAAAGCATACTCCTTAAAACTGAAATTCTATCTTCTTTTCTTACTTTACTTCTTCACTTTTCTATAGGCTAACTTTCATCTACAAGCATATCTTGACATAAAGAATACAGATTCGTAATTATTTCATTATTACTAACATTTTGGATATTCTAACTTATATTTTAGTGCTTGCTACGAAAACTTATCATTAGATATTCTTTTCTTACTTTACTTCTTCACTTTTCTAAATACTTATTACTTCTCAAAGCATACTCCTTAAACTGAAATTCTATCTTCTTTTCTTACTTTACTTCTTCACTTTTCTATAGGCTAACTTTCATCTACAAGCATATCTTGACATAAAGAATACAGATTCGTAATTATTTCATTATTACTAACATTTTGGATATTCTAACTTATATTTTAGTGCTTGCTACGAAAACTTATCATTAGATATTCTTTTCTTACTTTACTTCTTCACTTTTCTAAATACTTATTACTTCTCAAAGCATACTCCTTAAAACTGAAATTCTATCTTCTTTTCTTACTTTACTTCTTCACTTTTCTATAGGCTAACTTTCATCTACAAGCATATCTTGACATAAAGAATACAGATTCGTAATTATTTCATTATTACTAACATTTTGGATATTCTAACTTATATTTTAGTGCTTGCTACGAAAACTTATCATTAGATATTCTTTTCTTACTTTACTTCTTCACTTTTCTAAATACTTAGTACTTATAAAGCATACTCCTTAAAACTGAAATTCTATCTTCTTTTCTTACTTTACTTCTTCACTTTTCTATAGGCTAACTTTCATCTACAAGCATATCTTGACATAAAGAATACAGATTCGTAATTATTTCATTATTACTAACATTTTGGATATTCTAACTTATATTTTAGTGCTTGCTACGAAAACTTATCATTAGATATTCTTTTCTTACTTTACTTCTTCACTTTTCTAAATACTTATTACTTCTCAAAGCATACTCCTTAAAACTGAAATTCTATCTTCTTTTCTTACTTTACTTCTTCACTTTTCTATAGGCTAACTTTCATCTACAAGCATATCTTGACATAAAGAATACAGATTCGTAATTATTTCATTATTACTAACATTTTGGATATTCTAACTTATATTTTAGTGCTTGCTACGAAAACTTATCATTAGATATTCTTTTCTTACTTTACTTCTTCACTTTTCTAAATACTTATTACTTCTCAAAGCATACTCCTTAAAACTGAAATTCTATCTTCTTTTCTTACTTTACTTCTTCACTTTTCTATAGGCTAACTTTCATCTACAAGCATATCTTGACATAAAGAATACAGATTCGTAATTATTTCATTATTACTAACATTTTGGATATTCTAACTTATATTTTAGTGCTTGCTACGAAAACTTATCATTAGATATTCTTTTCTTACTTCACTTCTTCACTTTTCTAAATACTTAGTACTTATAAAGCATACTCCTTAAAACTGAAATTCTATCTTCTTTTCTTACTTTACTTCTTCACTTTTCTAAATACTTATTACTTCTCAAAGCATACTCCTTAAAACTGAAATTCTATCTTCTTTTCTTACTTTACTTCTTCACTTTTCTATAGGCTAACTTTCATCTACAAGCATATCTTGACATAAAGAATACAGATTCGTAATTATTTCATTATTACTAACATTTTGGATATTCTAACTTATATTTTAGTGCTTGCTACGAAAACTTATCATTAGATATTCTTTTCTTACTTCACTTCTTCACTTTTCTAAATACTTAGTACTTATAAAGCATACTCCTTAAAACTGAAATTCTATCTTCTTTTCTTACTTTACTTCTTCACTTTTCTATAGGCTAACTTTCATCTACAAGCATATCTTGACATAAAGAATACAGATTCGTAATTATTTCATTATTACTAACATTTTGGATATTCTAACTTATATTTTAGTGCTTGCTACGAAAACTTATCATTAGATATTCTTTTCTTACTTCACTTCTTCACTTTTCTAAATACTTAGTACTTATAAAGCATACTCCTTAAAACTGAAATTCTATCTTCTTTTCTTACTTTACTTCTTCACTTTTCTATAGGCTAACTTTCATCTACAAGCATATCTTGACATAAAGAATACAGATTCGTAATTATTTCATTATTACTAACATTTTGGATATTCTAACTTATATTTTAGTGCTTGCTACGAAAACTTATCATTAGATATTCTTTTCTTACTTTACTTCTTCACTTTTCTAAATACTTATTACTTCTCAAAGCATACTCCTTAAAACTGAAATTCTATCTTCTTTTCTTACTTTACTTCTTCACTTTTCTATAGGCTAACTTTCATCTACAAGCATATCTTGACATAAAGAATACAGATTCGTAATTATTTCATTATTACTAACATTTTGGATATTCTAACTTATATTTTAGTGCTTGCTACGAAAACTTATCATTAGATATTCTTTTCTTACTTTACTTCTTCACTTTTCTAAATACTTATTACTTCTCAAAGCATACTCCTTAAACTGAAATTCTATCTTCTTTTCTTACTTTACTTCTTCACTTTCTATAGGCTAACTTTCATCTACAAGCATATCTTGACATAAAGAATACAGATTCGTAATTATTTCATTATTACTAACATTTTGGATATTCTAACTTATATTTTAGTGCTTGCTACGAAAACTTATCATTAGATATTCTTTTCTTACTTTACTTCTTCACTTTTCTAAATACTTATTACTTCTCAAAGCATACTCCTTAAAACTGAAATTCTATCTTCTTTTCTTACTTTACTTCTTCACTTTTCTATAGGCTAACTTTCATCTACAAGCATATCTTGACATAAAGAATACAGATTCGTAATTATTTCATTATTACTAACATTTTGGATATTCTAACTTATATTTTAGTGCTTGCTACGAAAACTTATCATTAGATATTCTTTTCTTACTTTACTTCTTCACTTTTCTAAATACTTATTACTTCTCAAAGCATACTCCTTAAAACTGAAATTCTATCTTCTTTTCTTACTTTACTTCTTCACTTTTCTATAGGCTAACTTTCATCTACAAGCATATCTTGACATAAAGAATACAGATTCGTAATTATTTCATTATTACTAACATTTTGGATATTCTAACTTATATTTTAGTGCTTGCTACGAAAACTTATCATTAGATATTCTTTTCTTACTTCACTTCTTCACTTTTCTAAATACTTAGTACTTATAAAGCATACTCCTTAAAACTGAAATTCTATCTTCTTTTCTTACTTTACTTCTTCACTTTTCTATAGGCTAACTTTCATCTACAAGCATATCTTGACATAAAGAATACAGATTCGTAATTATTTCATTATTACTAACATTTTGGATATTCTAACTTATATTTTAGTGCTTGCTACGAAAACTTATCATTAGATATTCTTTTCTTACTTTACTTCTTCACTTTTCTAAATACTTATTACTTCTCAAAGCATACTCCTTAAAACTGAAATTCTATCTTCTTTTCTTACTTTACTTCTTCACTTTTCTATAGGCTAACTTTCATCTACAAGCATATCTTGACATAAAGAATACAGATTCGTAATTATTTCATTATTACTAACATTTTGGATATTCTAACTTATATTTTAGTGCTTGCTACGAAAACTTATCATTAGATATTCTTTTCTTACTTTACTTCTTCACTTTTCTAAATACTTATTACTTCTCAAAGCATACTCCTTAAAACTGAAATTCTATCTTCTTTTCTTACTTTACTTCTTCACTTTTCTATAGGCTAACTTTCATCTACAAGCATATCTTGACATAAAGAATACAGATTCGTAATTATTTCATTATTACTAACATTTTGGATATTCTAACTTATATTTTAGTGCTTGCTACGAAAACTTATCATTAGATATTCTTTTCTTACTTCACTTCTTCACTTTTCTAAATACTTAGTACTTATAAAGCATACTCCTTAAAACTGAAATTCTATCTTCTTTTCTTACTTTACTTCTTCACTTTTCTATAGGCTAACTTTCATCTACAAGCATATCTTGACATAAAGAATACAGATTCGTAATTATTTCATTATTACTAACATTTTGGATATTCTAACTTATATTTTAGTGCTTGCTACGAAAACTTATCATTAGATATTCTTTTCTTACTTCACTTCTTCACTTTTCTAAATACTTATTACTTCTCAAAGCATACTCCTTAAAACTGAAATTCTATCTTCTTTTCTTACTTTACTTCTTCACTTTTCTATAGGCTAACTTTCATCTACAAGCATATCTTGACATAAAGAATACAGATTCGTAATTATTTCATTATTACTAACATTTTGGATATTCTAACTTATATTTTAGTGCTTGCTACGAAAACTTATCATTAGATATTCTTTTCTTACTTCACTTCTTCACTTTTCTAAATACTTAGTACTTATAAAGCATACTCCTTAAAACTGAAATTCTATCTTCTTTTCTTACTTTACTTCTTCACTTTTCTATAGGCTAACTTTCATCTACAAGCATATCTTGACATAAAGAATACAGATTCGTAATTATTTCATTATTACTAACATTCTAACTTATATTTTAGTGCTTGCTACGAAAACTTATCATTAGATATTCTTTTCTTACTTTACTTCTTCACTTTTCTAAATACTTATTACTTCTCAAAGCATACTCCTTAAAACTGAAATTCTATCTTCTTTTCTTACTTTACTTCTTCACTTTTCTATAGGCTAACTTTCATCTACAAGCATATCTTGACATAAAGAATACAGATTCGTAATTATTTCATTATTACTAACATTTTGGATATTCTAACTTATATTTTAGTGCTTGCTACGAAAACTTATCATTAGATATTCTTTTCTTACTTCACTTCTTCACTTTTCTAAATACTTAGTACTTATAAAGCATACTCCTTAAAACTGAAATTCTATCTTCTTTTCTTACTTTACTTCTTCACTTTTCTATAGGCTAACTTTCATCTACAAGCATATCTTGACATAAAGAATACAGATTCGTAATTATTTCATTATTACTAACATTTTGGATATTCTAACTTATATTTTAGTGCTTGCTACGAAAACTTATCATTAGATATTCTTTTCTTACTTTACTTCTTCACTTTTCTAAATACTTATTACTTCTCAAAGCATACTCCTTAAAACTGAAATTCTATCTTCTTTTCTTACTTTACTTCTTCACTTTTCTATAGGCTAACTTTCATCTACAAGCATATCTTGACATAAAGAATACAGATTCGTAATTATTTCATTATTACTAACATTTTGGATATTCTAACTTATATTTTAGTGCTTGCTACGAAAACTTATCATTAGATATTCTTTTCTTACTTTACTTCTTCACTTTTCTAAATACTTATTACTTCTCAAAGCATACTCCTTAAAACTGAAATTCTATCTTCTTTTCTTACTTTACTTCTTCACTTTTCTATAGGCTAACTTTCATCTACAAGCATATCTTGACATAAAGAATACAGATTCGTAATTATTTCATTATTACTAACATTTTGGATATTCTAACTTATATTTTAGTGCTTGCTACGAAAACTTATCATTAGATATTCTTTTCTTACTTTACTTCTTCACTTTTCTAAATACTTATTACTTCTCAAAGCATACTCCTTAAAACTGAAATTCTATCTTCTTTTCTTACTTTACTTCTTCACTTTTCTATAGGCTAACTTTCATCTACAAGCATATCTTGACATAAAGAATACAGATTCGTAATTATTTCATTATTACTAACATTTTGGATATTCTAACTTATATTTTAGTGCTTGCTACGAAAACTTATCATTAGATATTCTTTTCTTACTTCACTTCTTCACTTTTCTAAATACTTATTACTTCTCAAAGCATACTCCTTAAAACTGAAATTCTATCTTCTTTTCTTACTTTACTTCTTCACTTTTCTATAGGCTAACTTTCATCTACAAGCATATCTTGACATAAAGAATACAGATTCGTAATTATTTCATTATTACTAACATTTTGGATATTCTAACTTATATTTTAGTGCTTGCTACGAAAACTTATCATTAGATATTCTTTTCTTACTTTACTTCTTCACTTTTCTAAATACTTATTACTTCTCAAAGCATACTCCTTAAAACTGAAATTCTATCTTCTTTTCTTACTTTACTTCTTCACTTTTCTATAGGCTAACTTTCATCTACAAGCATATCTTGACATAAAGAATACAGATTCGTAATTATTTCATTATTACTAACATTTTGGATATTCTAACTTATATTTTAGTGCTTGCTACGAAAACTTATCATTAGATATTCTTTTCTTACTTCACTTCTTCACTTTTCTAAATACTTATTACTTCTCAAAGCATACTCCTTAAAACTGAAATTCTATCTTCTTTTCTTACTTTACTTCTTCACTTTTCTATAGGCTAACTTTCATCTACAAGCATATCTTGACATAAAGAATACAGATTCGTAATTATTTCATTATTACTAACATTTTGGATATTCTAACTTATATTTTAGTGCTTGCTACGAAAACTTATCATTAGATATTCTTTTCTTACTTTACTTCTTCACTTTTCTAAATACTTATTACTTCTCAAAGCATACTCCTTAAAACTGAAATTCTATCTTCTTTTCTTACTTTACTTCTTCACTTTTCTATAGGCTAACTTTCATCTACAAGCATATCTTGACATAAAGAATACAGATTCGTAATTATTTCATTATTACTAACATTTTGGATATTCTAACTTATATTTTAGTGCTTGCTACGAAAACTTATCATTAGATATTCTTTTCTTACTTTACTTCTTCACTTTTCTAAATACTTATTACTTCTCAAAGCATACTCCTTAAAACTGAAATTCTATCTTCTTTTCTTACTTTACTTCTTCACTTTTCTATAGGCTAACTTTCATCTACAAGCATATCTTGACATAAAGAATACAGATTCGTAATTATTTCATTATTACTAACATTTTGGATATTCTAACTTATATTTTAGTGCTTGCTACGAAAACTTATCATTAGATATTCTTTTCTTACTTCACTTCTTCACTTTTCTAAATACTTATTACTTCTCAAAGCATACTCCTTAAAACTGAAATTCTATCTTCTTTTCTTACTTTACTTCTTCACTTTTCTATAGGCTAACTTTCATCTACAAGCATATCTTGACATAAAGAATACAGATTCGTAATTATTTCATTATTACTAACATTTTGGATATTCTAACTTATATTTTAGTGCTTGCTACGAAAACTTATCATTAGATATTCTTTTCTTACTTCACTTCTTCACTTTTCTAAATACTTAGTACTTATAAAGCATACTCCTTAAAACTGAAATTCTATCTTCTTTTCTTACTTTACTTCTTCACTTTTCTATAGGCTAACTTTCATCTACAAGCATATCTTGACATAAAGAATACAGATTCGTAATTATTTCATTATTACTAACATTTTGGATATTCTAACTTATATTTTAGTGCTTGCTACGAAAACTTATCATTAGATATTCTTTTCTTACTTTACTTCTTCACTTTTCTAAATACTTAGTACTTATAAAGCATACTCCTTAAAACTGAAATTCTATCTTCTTTTCTTACTTTACTTCTTCACTTTTCTATAGGCTAACTTTCATCTACAAGCATATCTTGACATAAAGAATACAGATTCGTAATTATTTCATTATTACTAACATTTTGGATATTCTAACTTATATTTTAGTGCTTGCTACGAAAACTTATCATTAGATATTCTTTTCTTACTTTACTTCTTCACTTTTCTAAATACTTATTACTTCTCAAAGCATACTCCTTAAAACTGAAATTCTATCTTCTTTTCTTACTTTACTTCTTCACTTTTCTATAGGCTAACTTTCATCTACAAGCATATCTTGACATAAAGAATACAGATTCGTAATTATTTCATTATTACTAACATTTTGGATATTCTAACTTATATTTTAGTGCTTGCTACGAAAACTTATCATTAGATATTCTTTTCTTACTTTACTTCTTCACTTTTCTAAATACTTATTACTTCTCAAAGCATACTCCTTAAAACTGAAATTCTATCTTCTTTTCTTACTTTACTTCTTCACTTTTCTATAGGCTAACTTTCATCTACAAGCATATCTTGACATAAAGAATACAGATTCGTAATTATTTCATTATTACTAACATTTTGGATATTCTAACTTATATTTTAGTGCTTGCTACGAAAACTTATCATTAGATATTCTTTTCTTACTTTACTTCTTCACTTTTCTAAATACTTATTACTTCTCAAAGCATACTCCTTAAAACTGAAATTCTATCTTCTTTTCTTACTTTACTTCTTCACTTTTCTATAGGCTAACTTTCATCTACAAGCATATCTTGACATAAAGAATACAGATTCGTAATTATTTCATTATTACTAACATTTTGGATATTCTAACTTATATTTTAGTGCTTGCTACGAAAACTTATCATTAGATATTCTTTTCTTACTTCACTTCTTCACTTTTCTAAATACTTATTACTTCTCAAAGCATACTCCTTAAAACTGAAATTCTATCTTCTTTTCTTACTTTACTTCTTCACTTTTCTATAGGCTAACTTTCATCTACAAGCATATCTTGACATAAAGAATACAGATTCGTAATTATTTCATTATTACTAACATTTTGGATATTCTAACTTATATTTTAGTGCTTGCTACGAAAACTTATCATTAGATATTCTTTTCTTACTTTACTTCTTCACTTTTCTAAATACTTAGTACTTATAAAGCATACTCCTTAAAACTGAAATTCTATCTTCTTTTCTTACTTTACTTCTTCACTTTTCTATAGGCTAACTTTCATCTACAAGCATATCTTGACATAAAGAATACAGATTCGTAATTATTTCATTATTACTAACATTTTGGATATTCTAACTTATATTTTAGTGCTTGCTACGAAAACTTATCATTAGATATTCTTTTCTTACTTTACTTCTTCACTTTTCTAAATACTTATTACTTCTCAAAGCATACTCCTTAAAACTGAAATTCTATCTTCTTTTCTTACTTTACTTCTTCACTTTTCTATAGGCTAACTTTCATCTACAAGCATATCTTGACATAAAGAATACAGATTCGTAATTATTTCATTATTACTAACATTTTGGATATTCTAACTTATATTTTAGTGCTTGCTACGAAAACTTATCATTAGATATTCTTTTCTTACTTCACTTCTTCACTTTTCTAAATACTTATTACTTCTCAAAGCATACTCCTTAAAACTGAAATTCTATCTTCTTTTCTTACTTTACTTCTTCACTTTTCTATAGGCTAACTTTCATCTACAAGCATATCTTGACATAAAGAATACAGATTCGTAATTATTTCATTATTACTAACATTTTGGATATTCTAACTTATATTTTAGTGCTTGCTACGAAAACTTATCATTAGATATTCTTTTCTTACTTTACTTCTTCACTTTTCTAAATACTTATTACTTCTCAAAGCATACTCCTTAAAACTGAAATTCTATCTTCTTTTCTTACTTTACTTCTTCACTTTTCTATAGGCTAACTTTCATCTACAAGCATATCTTGACATAAAGAATACAGATTCGTAATTATTTCATTATTACTAACATTTTGGATATTCTAACTTATATTTTAGTGCTTGCTACGAAAACTTATCATTAGATATTCTTTTCTTACTTCACTTCTTCACTTTTCTAAATACTTATTACTTCTCAAAGCATACTCCTTAAAACTGAAATTCTATCTTCTTTTCTTACTTTACTTCTTCACTTTTCTATAGGCTAACTTTCATCTACAAGCATATCTTGACATAAAGAATACAGATTCGTAATTATTTCATTATTACTAACATTTTGGATATTCTAACTTATATTTTAGTGCTTGCTACGAAAACTTATCATTAGATATTCTTTTCTTACTTTACTTCTTCACTTTTCTAAATACTTATTACTTCTCAAAGCATACTCCTTAAAACTGAAATTCTATCTTCTTTTCTTACTTTACTTCTTCACTTTTCTATAGGCTAACTTTCATCTACAAGCATATCTTGACATAAAGAATACAGATTCGTAATTATTTCATTATTACTAACATTTTGGATATTCTAACTTATATTTTAGTGCTTGCTACGAAAACTTATCATTAGATATTCTTTTCTTACTTCACTTCTTCACTTTTCTAAATACTTAGTACTTATAAAGCATACTCCTTAAAACTGAAATTCTATCTTCTTTTCTTACTTTACTTCTTCACTTTTCTATAGGCTAACTTTCATCTACAAGCATATCTTGACATAAAGAATACAGATTCGTAATTATTTCATTATTACTAACATTTTGGATATTCTAACTTATATTTTAGTGCTTGCTACGAAAACTTATCATTAGATATTCTTTTCTTACTTTACTTCTTCACTTTTCTAAATACTTAGTACTTATAAAGCATACTCCTTAAAACTGAAATTCTATCTTCTTTTCTTACTTTACTTCTTCACTTTTCTATAGGCTAACTTTCATCTACAAGCATATCTTGACATAAAGAATACAGATTCGTAATTATTTCATTATTACTAACATTTTGGATATTCTAACTTATATTTTAGTGCTTGCTACGAAAACTTATCATTAGATATTCTTTTCTTACTTTACTTCTTCACTTTTCTAAATACTTATTACTTCTCAAAGCATACTCCTTAAAACTGAAATTCTATCTTCTTTTCTTACTTTACTTCTTCACTTTTCTATAGGCTAACTTTCATCTACAAGCATATCTTGACATAAAGAATACAGATTCGTAATTATTTCATTATTACTAACATTTTGGATATTCTAACTTATATTTTAGTGCTTGCTACGAAAACTTATCATTAGATATTCTTTTCTTACTTTACTTCTTCACTTTTCTAAATACTTATTACTTCTCAAAGCATACTCCTTAAAACTGAAATTCTATCTTCTTTTCTTACTTTACTTCTTCACTTTTCTATAGGCTAACTTTCATCTACAAGCATATCTTGACATAAAGAATACAGATTCGTAATTATTTCATTATTACTAACATTTTGGATATTCTAACTTATATTTTAGTGCTTGCTACGAAAACTTATCATTAGATATTCTTTTCTTACTTCACTTCTTCACTTTTCTAAATACTTATTACTTCTCAAAGCATACTCCTTAAAACTGAAATTCTATCTTCTTTTCTTACTTTACTTCTTCACTTTTCTATAGGCTAACTTTCATCTACAAGCATATCTTGACATAAAGAATACAGATTCGTAATTATTTCATTATTACTAACATTTTGGATATTCTAACTTATATTTTAGTGCTTGCTACGAAAACTTATCATTAGATATTCTTTTCTTACTTTACTTCTTCACTTTTCTAAATACTTATTACTTCTCAAAGCATACTCCTTAAAACTGAAATTCTATCTTCTTTTCTTACTTTACTTCTTCACTTTTCTATAGGCTAACTTTCATCTACAAGCATATCTTGACATAAAGAATACAGATTCGTAATTATTTCATTATTACTAACATTTTGGATATTCTAACTTATATTTTAGTGCTTGCTACGAAAACTTATCATTAGATATTCTTTTCTTACTTCACTTCTTCACTTTTCTAAATACTTATTACTTCTCAAAGCATACTCCTTAAAACTGAAATTCTATCTTCTTTTCTTACTTTACTTCTTCACTTTTCTATAGGCTAACTTTCATCTACAAGCATATCTTGACATAAAGAATACAGATTCGTAATTATTTCATTATTACTAACATTTTGGATATTCTAACTTATATTTTAGTGCTTGCTACGAAAACTTATCATTAGATATTCTTTTCTTACTTTACTTCTTCACTTTTCTAAATACTTATTACTTCTCAAAGCATACTCCTTAAAACTGAAATTCTATCTTCTTTTCTTACTTTACTTCTTCACTTTTCTATAGGCTAACTTTCATCTACAAGCATATCTTGACATAAAGAATACAGATTCGTAATTATTTCATTATTACTACTTACTTTACTTCTTCACTTTTCTAATGCTAACTTTCATCTACAAGTATATCTTAACGAACCGAATACAGATTCGTAATTATTTCATTATTACTAACATTTTGGATATTCTAACTTATATTTTAGTGCTTGCTACGAATACTTATCATTAGATATTCTTTTCTTACTTTACTTCTTCACTTTTCTAAATACTTATTACTTCTCAAAGCATACTCCTTAAAACTGAAATTCTATCTTCTTTTCTTACTTTACTTCTTCACTTTTCTAATGCTAACTTTCATCTACAAGTATATCTTAACGAACCGAATACAGATTCGTAATTATTTCATTATTACTAACATTTTGGATATTCTAACTTATATTTTAGTGCTTGCTACGAATACTTATCATTAGATATTCTTTTCTTACTTTACTTCTTCACTTTTCTAAATACTTATTACTTCTCAAAGCATACTCCTTAAAACTGAAATTCTATCTTCTTTTCTTACTTTACTTCTTCACTTTTCTAATGCTAACTTTCATCTACAAGTATATCTTAACGAACCGAATACAGATTCGTAATTATTTCATTATTACTAACATTTTGGATATTCTAACTTATATTTTAGTGCTTGCTACGAATACTTATCATTAGATATTCTTTTCTTACTTTACTTCTTCACTTTTCTAAATACTTATTACTTCTCAAAGCATACTCCTTAAAACTGAAATTCTATCTTCTTTTCTTACTTTACTTCTTCACTTTTCTAATGCTAACTTTCATCTACAAGTATATCTTAACGAACCGAATACAGATTCGTAATTATTTCTAACATTTTGGATATTCTAACTTATATTTTAGTGCTTGCTACGAATACTTATCATTAGATATTCTTTTCTTACTTTACTTCTTCACTTTTCTAAATACTTATTACTTCTCAAAGCATACTCCTTAAAACTGAAATTCTATCTTCTTTTCTTACTTTACTTCTTCACTTTTCTAATGCTAACTTTCATCTACAAGTATATCTTAACGAACCGAATACAGATTCGTAATTATTTCATTATTACTAACATTTTGGATATTCTAACTTATATTTTAACTGAAATTCTATCTTCTTTTCTTACTTTACTTCTTCACTTTTCTAATGCTAACTTTCATCTACAAGTATATCTAACGAACCGAATACAGATTCGTAATTATTTCATTATTACTAACATTTTGGATATTCTAACTTATATTTTAGTGCTTGCTACGAATACTTATCATTAGATATTCTTTTCTTACTTTACTTCTTCACTTTTCTAAATACTTATTACTTCTCAAAGCATACTCCTTAAAACTGAAATTCTATCTTCTTTTCTTACTTTACTTCTTCACTTTTCTAATGCTAACTTTCATCTACAAGTATATCTTAACGAACCGAATACAGATTCGTAATTATTTCATTATTACTAACATTTTGGATATTCTAACTTATATTTTAGTGCTTGCTACGATACTTATCATTAGATATTCTTTTCTTACTTTACTTCTTCACTTTTCTAAATACTTATTACTTCTCAAAGCATACTCCTTAAAACTGAAATTCTATCTTCTTTTCTTACTTTACTTCTTCACTTTTCTAATGCTAACTTTCATCTACAAGTATATCTTAACGAACCGAATACAGATTCGTAATTATTTCATTATTACTAACATTTTGGATATTCTAACTTATATTTTAGTGCTTGCTACGAATACTTATCATTAGATATTCTTTTCTTACTTTACTTCTTCACTTTTCTAAATACTTATTACTTCTCAAAGCATACTCCTTAAAACTGAAATTCTATCTTCTTTTCTTACTTTACTTCTTCACTTTTCTAATGCTAACTTTCATCTACAAGTATATCTTAACGAACCGAATACAGATTCGTAATTATTTCATTATTACTAACATTTTGGATATTCTAACTTATATTTTAGTGCTTGCTACGAATACTTATCATTAGATATTCTTTTCTTACTTTACTTCTTCACTTTTCTAAATACTTATTACTTCTCAAAGCATACTCCTTAAAACTGAAATTCTATCTTCTTTTCTTACTTTACTTCTTCACTTTTCTAATGCTAACTTTCATCTACAAGTATATCTTAACGAACCGAATACAGATTCGTAATTATTTCATTATTACTAACATTTTGGATATTCTAACTTATATTTTAGTGCTTGCTACGAATACTTATCATTAGATATTCTTTTCTTACTTTACTTCTTCACTTTTCTAAATACTTATTACTTCTCAAAGCATACTCCTTAAAACTGAAATTCTATCTTCTTTTCTTACTTTACTTCTTCACTTTTCTAAATACTTATTACTTCTCAAAGCATACTCCTTAAAACTGAAATTCTATCTTCTTTTCTTACTTTACTTCTTCACTTTTCTAATGCTAACTTTCATCTACAAGTATATCTTAACGAACCGAATACAGATTCGTAATTATTTCATTATTACTAACATTTTGGATATTCTAACTTATATTTTAGTGCTTGCTACGAATACTTATCATTAGATATTCTTTTCTTACTTTACTTCTTCACTTTTCTAAATACTTATTACTTCTCAAAGCATACTCCTTAAAACTGAAATTCTATCTTCTTTTCTTACTTTACTTCTTCACTTTTCTAATGCTAACTTTCATCTACAAGTATATCTTAACGAACCGAATACAGATTCGTAATTATTTCATTATTACTAACATTTTGGATATTCTAACTTATATTTTAGTGCTTGCTACGAATACTTATCATTAGATATTCTTTTCTTACTTTACTTCTTCACTTTTCTAAATACTTATTACTTCTCAAAGCATACTCCTTAAAACTGAAATTCTATCTTCTTTTCTTACTTTACTTCTTCACTTTTCTAATGCTAACTTTCATCTACAAGTATATCTTAACGAACCGAATACAGATTCGTAATTATTTCATTATTACTAACATTTTGGATATTCTAACTTATATTTTAGTGCTTGCTACGAATACTTATCATTAGATATTCTTTTCTTACTTTACTTCTTCACTTTTCTAAATACTTATTACTTCTCAAAGCATACTCCTTAAAACTGAAATTCTATCTTCTTTTCTTACTTTACTTCTTCACTTTTCTAATGCTAACTTTCATCTATAGTACTTTAGATGAAAGTTAGCATTAGAAAAGTGAAGAAGTAAAGTAAGAAAAGAAGATAGAATTTCAGTTTTAAGGAGTATGCTTTGAGAAGTAATAAGTATTTAGAAAAGTGAAGAAGTAAAGTAAGAAAAGAATATCTAATGATAAGTATTCGTAGCAAGCACTAAAATATAAGTTAGAATATCCAAAATGTTAGTAATAATGAAATAATTACGAATCTGTATTCGGTTCGTTAAGATATACTTGTAGATGAAAGTTAGCATTAGAAAAGTGAAGAAGTAAAGTAAGAAAAGAAGATAGAATTTCAGTTTTAAGGAGTATGCTTTGAGAAGTAATAAGTATTTAGAAAAGTGAAGAAGTAAAGTAAGAAAAGAATATCTAATGATAAGTATTCGTAGCAAGCACTAAAATATAAGTTAGAATATCCAAAATGTTAGTAATAATGAAATAATTACGAATCTGTATTCGGTTCGTTAAGATATACTTGTAGATGAAAGTTAGCATTAGAAAAGTGAAGAAGTAAAGTAAGAAAAGAAGATAGAATTTCAGTTTTAAGGAGTATGCTTTGAGAAGTAATAAGTATTTAGAAAAGTGAAGAAGTAAAGTAAGAAAAGAATATCTAATGATAAGTATTCGTAGCAAGCACTAAAATATAAGTTAGAATATCCAAAATGTTAGTAATAATGAAATAATTACGAATCTGTATTCGGTTCGTTAAGATATACTTGTAGATGAAAGTTAGCATTAGAAAAGTGAAGAAGTAAAGTAAGAAAAGAAGATAGAATTTCAGTTTTAAGGAGTATGCTTTGAGAAGTAATAAGTATTTAGAAAAGTGAAGAAGTAAAGTAAGAAAAGAAGATAGAATTTCAGTTTTAAGGAGTATGCTTTGAGAAGTAATAAGTATTTAGAAAAGTGAAGAAGTAAAGTAAGAAAAGAATATCTAATGATAAGTATTCGTAGCAAGCACTAAAATATAAGTTAGAATATCCAAAATGTTAGTAATAATGAAATAATTACGAATCTGTATTCGGTTCGTTAAGATATACTTGTAGATGAAAGTTAGCATTAGAAAAGTGAAGAAGTAAAGTAAGAAAAGAAGATAGAATTTCAGTTTTAAGGAGTATGCTTTGAGAAGTAATAAGTATTTAGAAAAGTGAAGAAGTAAAGTAAGAAAAGAATATCTAATGATAAGTATTCGTAGCAAGCACTAAAATATAAGTTAGAATATCCAAAATGTTAGTAATAATGAAATAATTACGAATCTGTATTCGGTTCGTTAAGATATACTTGTAGATGAAAGTTAGCATTAGAAAAGTGAAGAAGTAAAGTAAGAAAAGAAGATAGAATTTCAGTTTTAAGGAGTATGCTTTGAGAAGTAATAAGTATTTAGAAAAGTGAAGAAGTAAAGTAAGAAAAGAATATCTAATGATAAGTATTCGTAGCAAGCACTAAAATATAAGTTAGAATATCCAAAATGTTAGTAATAATGAAATAATTACGAATCTGTATTCGGTTCGTTAAGATATACTTGTAGATGAAAGTTAGCATTAGAAAAGTGAAGAAGTAAAGTAAGAAAAGAAGATAGAATTTCAGTTTTAAGGAGTATGCTTTGAGAAGTAATAAGTATTTAGAAAAGTGAAGAAGTAAAGTAAGAAAAGAATATCTAATGATAAGTATTCGTAGCAAGCACTAAAATATAAGTTAGAATATCCAAAATGTTAGTAATAATGAAATAATTACGAATCTGTATTCGGTTCGTTAAGATATACTTGTAGATGAAAGTTAGCATTAGAAAAGTGAAGAAGTAAAGTAAGAAAAGAAGATAGAATTTCAGTTTTAAGGAGTATGCTTTGAGAAGTAATAAGTATTTAGAAAAGTGAAGAAGTAAAGTAAGAAAAGAATATCTAATGATAAGTATTCGTAGCAAGCACTAAAATATAAGTTAGAATATCCAAAATGTTAGTAATAATGAAATAATTACGAATCTGTATTCGGTTCGTTAAGATATACTTGTAGATGAAAGTTAGCATTAGAAAAGTGAAGAAGTAAAGTAAGAAAAGAAGATAGAATTTCAGTTAAAATATAAGTTAGAATATCCAAAATGTTAGTAATAATGAAATAATTACGAATCTGTATTCGGTTCGTTAAGATATACTTGTAGATGAAAGTTAGCATTAGAAAAGTGAAGAAGTAAAGTAAGAAAAGAAGATAGAATTTCAGTTTAAGGAGTATGCTTTGAGAAGTAATAAGTATTTAGAAAAGTGAAGAAGTAAAGTAAGAAAAGAATATCTAATGATAAGTATTCGTAGCAAGCACTAAAATATAAGTTAGAATATCCAAAATGTTAGAAATAATTACGAATCTGTATTCGGTTCGTTAAGATATACTTGTAGATGAAAGTTAGCATTAGAAAAGTGAAGAAGTAAAGTAAGAAAAGAAGATAGAATTTCAGTTTTAAGGAGTATGCTTTGAGAAGTAATAAGTATTTAGAAAAGTGAAGAAGTAAAGTAAGAAAAGAATATCTAATGATAAGTATTCGTAGCAAGCACTAAAATATAAGTTAGAATATCCAAAATGTTAGTAATAATGAAATAATTACGAATCTGTATTCGGTTCGTTAAGATATACTTGTAGATGAAAGTTAGCATTAGAAAAGTGAAGAAGTAAAGTAAGAAAAGAAGATAGAATTTCAGTTTTAAGGAGTATGCTTTGAGAAGTAATAAGTATTTAGAAAAGTGAAGAAGTAAAGTAAGAAAAGAATATCTAATGATAAGTATTCGTAGCAAGCACTAAAATATAAGTTAGAATATCCAAAATGTTAGTAATAATGAAATAATTACGAATCTGTATTCGGTTCGTTAAGATATACTTGTAGATGAAAGTTAGCATTAGAAAAGTGAAGAAGTAAAGTAAGAAAAGAAGATAGAATTTCAGTTTTAAGGAGTATGCTTTGAGAAGTAATAAGTATTTAGAAAAGTGAAGAAGTAAAGTAAGAAAAGAATATCTAATGATAAGTATTCGTAGCAAGCACTAAAATATAAGTTAGAATATCCAAAATGTTAGTAATAATGAAATAATTACGAATCTGTATTCGGTTCGTTAAGATATACTTGTAGATGAAAGTTAGCATTAGAAAAGTGAAGAAGTAAAGTAAGTAGTAATAATGAAATAATTACGAATCTGTATTCGGTTCGTTAAGATATACTTGTAGATGAAAGTTAGCATTAGAAAAGTGAAGAAGTAAAGTAAGAAAAGAAGATAGAATTTCAGTTTTAAGGAGTATGCTTTGAGAAGTAATAAGTATTTAGAAAAGTGAAGAAGTAAAGTAAGAAAAGAATATCTAATGATAAGTATTCGTAGCAAGCACTAAAATATAAGTTAGAATATCCAAAATGTTAGTAATAATGAAATAATTACGAATCTGTATTCGGTTCGTTAAGATATACTTGTAGATGAAAGTTAGCATTAGAAAAGTGAAGAAGTAAAGTAAGAAAAGAAGATAGAATTTCAGTTTTAAGGAGTATGCTTTGAGAAGTAATAAGTATTTAGAAAAGTGAAGAAGTAAAGTAAGAAAAGAATATCTAATGATAAGTATTCGTAGCAAGCACTAAAATATAAGTTAGAATATCCAAAATGTTAGTAATAATGAAATAATTACGAATCTGTATTCGGTTCGTTAAGATATACTTGTAGATGAAAGTTAGCATTAGAAAAGTGAAGAAGTAAAGTAAGAAAAGAAGATAGAATTTCAGTTTTAAGGAGTATGCTTTGAGAAGTAATAAGTATTTAGAAAAGTGAAGAAGTAAAGTAAGAAAAGAATATCTAATGATAAGTATTCGTAGCAAGCACTAAAATATAAGTTAGAATATCCAAAATGTTAGTAATAATGAAATAATTACGAATCTGTATTCGGTTCGTTAAGATATACTTGTAGATGAAAGTTAGCATTAGAAAAGTGAAGAAGTAAAGTAAGAAAAGAAGATAGAATTTCAGTTTTAAGGAGTATGCTTTGAGAAGTAATAAGTATTTAGAAAAGTGAAGAAGTAAAGTAAGAAAAGAATATCTAATGATAAGTATTCGTAGCAAGCACTAAAATATAAGTTAGAATATCCAAAATGTTAGTAATAATGAAATAATTACGAATCTGTATTCGGTTCGTTAAGATATACTTGTAGATGAAAGTTAGCATTAGAAAAGTGAAGAAGTAAAGTAAGAAAAGAAGATAGAATTTCAGTTTTAAGGAGTATGCTTTGAGAAGTAATAAGTATTTAGAAAAGTGAAGAAGTAAAGTAAGAAAAGAATATCTAATGATAAGTATTCGTAGCAAGCACTAAAATATAAGTTAGAATATCCAAAATGTTAGTAATAATGAAATAATTACGAATCTGTATTCGGTTCGTTAAGATATACTTGTAGATGAAAGTTAGCATTAGAAAAGTGAAGAAGTAAAGTAAGAAAAGAAGATAGAATTTCAGTTTTAAGGAGTATGCTTTGAGAAGTAATAAGTATTTAGAAAAGTGAAGAAGTAAAGTAAGAAAAGAATATCTAATGATAAGTATTCGTAGCAAGCACTAAAATATAAGTTAGAATATCCAAAATGTTAGTAATAATGAAATAATTACGAATCTGTATTCGGTTCGTTAAGATATACTTGTAGATGAAAGTTAGCATTAGAAAAGTGAAGAAGTAAAGTAAGAAAAGAAGATAGAATTTCAGTTTTAAGGAGTATGCTTTGAGAAGTAATAAGTATTTAGAAAAGTGAAGAAGTAAAGTAAGAAAAGAATATCTAATGATAAGTATTCGTAGCAAGCACTAAAATATAAGTTAGAATATCCAAAATGTTAGTAATAATGAAATAATTACGAATCTGTATTCGGTTCGTTAAGATATACTTGTAGATGAAAGTTAGCATTAGAAAAGTGAAGAAGTAAAGTAAGAAAGAAGATAGAATTTCAGTTTTAAGGAGTATGCTTTGAGAAGTAATAAGTATTTAGAAAAGTGAAGAAGTAAAGTAAGAAAAGAATATCTAATGATAAGTATTCGTAGCAAGCACTAAAATATAAGTTAGAATATCCAAAATGTTAGTAATAATGAAATAATTACGAATCTGTATTCGGTTCGTTAAGATATACTTGTAGATGAAAGTTAGCATTAGAAAAGTGAAGAAGTAAAGTAAGAAAAGAAGATAGAATTTCAGTTTTAAGGAGTATGCTTTGAGAAGTAATAAGTATTTAGAAAAGTGAAGAAGTAAAGTAAGAAAAGAATATCTAATGATAAGTATTCGTAGCAAGCACTAAAATATAAGTTAGAATATCCAAAATGTTAGTAATAATGAAATAATTACGAATCTGTATTCGGTTCGTTAAGATATACTTGTAGATGAAAGTTAGCATTAGAAAAGTGAAGAAGTAAAGTAAGAAAAGAAGATAGAATTTC
Organism: Loxodes magnus; assembly: GCA_946699065.1. Lineage (NCBI taxonomy): Eukaryota > Ciliophora > Karyorelictea > Loxodida > Loxodidae > Loxodes > Loxodes magnus. The sequence goes on from CAMPDV010003808.1 coordinate 33,917, forward strand.
AGTTTTAAGGAGTATGCTTTGAGAAGTAATAAGTATTTAGAAAAGTGAAGAAGTAAAGTAAGAAAAGAATATCTAATGATAAGTATTCGTAGCAAGCACTAAAATATAAGTTAGAATATCCAAAATGTTAGTAATAATGAAATAATTACGAATCTGTATTCGGTTCGTTAAGATATACTTGTAGATGAAAGTTAGCATTAGAAAAGTGAAGAAGTAAAGTAAGAAAAGAAGATAGAATTTCAGTTTTAAGGAGTATGCTTTGAGAAGTAATAAGTATTTAGAAAAGTGAAGAAGTAAAGTAAGAAAAGAATATCTAATGATAAGTATTCGTAGCAAGCACTAAAATATAAGTTAGAATATCCAAAATGTTAGTAATAATGAAATAATTACGAATCTGTATTCGGTTCGTTAAGATATACTTGTAGATGAAAGTTAGCATTAGAAAAGTGAAGAAGTAAAGTAAGAAAAGAAGATAGAATTTCAGTTTTAAGGAGTATGCTTTGAGAAGTAATAAGTATTTAGAAAAGTGAAGAAGTAAAGTAAGAAAAGAATATCTAATGATAAGTATTCGTAGCAAGCACTAAAATATAAGTTAGAATATCCAAAATGTTAGTAATAATGAAATAATTACGAATCTGTATTCGGTTCGTTAAGATATACTTGTAGATGAAAGTTAGCATTAGAAAAGTGAAGAAGTAAAGTAAGAAAAGAAGATAGAATTTCAGTTTTAAGGAGTATGCTTTGAGAAGTAATAAGTATTTAGAAAAGTGAAGAAGTAAAGTAAGAAAAGAATATCTAATGATAAGTATTCGTAGCAAGCACTAAAATATAAGTTAGAATATCCAAAATGTTAGTAATAATGAAATAATTACGAATCTGTATTCGGTTCGTTAAGATATACTTGTAGATGAAAGTTAGCATTAGAAAAGTGAAGAAGTAAAGTAAGAAAAGAAGATAGAATTTCAGTTTTAAGGAGTATGCTTTGAGAAGTAATAAGTATTTAGAAAAGTGAAGAAGTAAAGTAAGAAAAGAATATCTAATGATAAGTATTCGTAGCAAGCACTAAAATATAAGTTAGAATATCCAAAATGTTAGTAATAATGAAATAATTACGAATCTGTATTCGGTTCGTTAAGATATACTTGTAGATGAAAGTTAGCATTAGAAAAGTGAAGAAGTAAAGTAAGAAAAGAAGATAGAATTTCAGTTTTAAGGAGTATGCTTTGAGAAGTAATAAGTATTTAGAAAAGTGAAGAAGTAAAGTAAGAAAAGAATATCTAATGATAAGTATTCGTAGCAAGCACTAAAATATAAGTTAGAATATCCAAAATGTTAGTAATAATGAAATAATTACGAATCTGTATTCGGTTCGTTAAGATATACTTGTAGATGAAAGTTAGCATTAGAAAAGTGAAGAAGTAAAGTAAGAAAAGAAGATAGAATTTCAGTTTTAAGGAGTATGCTTTGAGAAGTAATAAGTATTTAGAAAAGTGAAGAAGTAAAGTAAGAAAAGAATATCTAATGATAAGTATTCGTAGCAAGCACTAAAATATAAGTTAGAATATCCAAAATGTTAGTAATAATGAAATAATTACGAATCTGTATTCGGTTCGTTAAGATATACTTGTAGATGAAAGTTAGCATTAGAAAAGTGAAGAAGTAAAGTAAGAAAAGAAGATAGAATTTCAGTTTTAAGGAGTATGCTTTGAGAAGTAATAAGTATTTAGAAAAGTGAAGAAGTAAAGTAAGAAAAGAATATCTAATGATAAGTATTCGTAGCAAGCACTAAAATATAAGTTAGAATATCCAAAATGTTAGTAATAATGAAATAATTACGAATCTGTATTCGGTTCGTTAAGATATACTTGTAGATGAAAGTTAGCATTAGAAAAGTGAAGAAGTAAAGTAAGAAAAGAAGATAGAATTTCAGTTTTAAGGAGTATGCTTTGAGAAGTAATAAGTATTTAGAAAAGTGAAGAAGTAAAGTAAGAAAAGAATATCTAATGATAAGTATTCGTAGCAAGCACTAAAATATAAGTTAGAATATCCAAAATGTTAGTAATAATGAAATAATTACGAATCTGTATTCGGTTCGTTAAGATATACTTGTAGATGAAAGTTAGCATTAGAAAAGTGAAGAAGTAAAGTAAGAAAAGAAGATAGAATTTCAGTTTTAAGGAGTATGCTTTGAGAAGTAATAAGTATTTAGAAAAGTGAAGAAGTAAAGTAAGAAAAGAATATCTAATGATAAGTATTCGTAGCAAGCACTAAAATATAAGTTAGAATATCCAAAATGTTAGTAATAATGAAATAATTACGAATCTGTATTCGGTTCGTTAAGATATACTTGTAGATGAAAGTTAGCATTAGAAAAGTGAAGAAGTAAAGTAAGAAAAGAAGATAGAATTTCAGTTTTAAGGAGTATGCTTTGAGAAGTAATAAGTATTTAGAAAAGTGAAGAAGTAAAGTAAGAAAAGAATATCTAATGATAAGTATTCGTAGCAAGCACTAAAATATAAGTTAGAATATCCAAAATGTTAGTAATAATGAAATAATTACGAATCTGTATTCGGTTCGTTAAGATATACTTGTAGATGAAAGTTAGCATTAGAAAAGTGAAGAAGTAAAGTAAGAAAAGAAGATAGAATTTCAGTTTTAAGGAGTATGCTTTGAGAAGTAATAAGTATTTAGAAAAGTGAAGAAGTAAAGTAAGAAAAGAATATCTAATGATAAGTATTCGTAGCAAGCACTAAAATATAAGTTAGAATATCCAAAATGTTAGTAATAATGAAATAATTACGAATCTGTATTCGGTTCGTTAAGATATACTTGTAGATGAAAGTTAGCATTAGAAAAGTGAAGAAGTAAAGTAAGAAAAGAAGATAGAATTTCAGTTTTAAGGAGTATGCTTTGAGAAGTAATAAGTATTTAGAAAAGTGAAGAAGTAAAGTAAGAAAAGAATATCTAATGATAAGTATTCGTAGCAAGCACTAAAATATAAGTTAGAATATCCAAAATGTTAGTAATAATGAAATAATTACGAATCTGTATTCGGTTCGTTAAGATATACTTGTAGATGAAAGTTAGCATTAGAAAAGTGAAGAAGTAAAGTAAGAAAAGAAGATAGAATTTCAGTTTTAAGGAGTATGCTTTGAGAAGTAATAAGTATTTAGAAAAGTGAAGAAGTAAAGTAAGAAAAGAATATCTAATGATAAGTATTCGTAGCAAGCACTAAAATATAAGTTAGAATATCCAAAATGTTAGTAATAATGAAATAATTACGAATCTGTATTCGGTTCGTTAAGATATACTTGTAGATGAAAGTTAGCATTAGAAAAGTGAAGAAGTAAAGTAAGAAAAGAAGATAGAATTTCAGTTTTAAGGAGTATGCTTTGAGAAGTAATAAGTATTTAGAAAAGTGAAGAAGTAAAGTAAGAAAAGAATATCTAATGATAAGTATTCGTAGCAAGCACTAAAATATAAGTTAGAATATCCAAAATGTTAGTAATAATGAAATAATTACGAATCTGTATTCGGTTCGTTAAGATATACTTGTAGATGAAAGTTAGCATTAGAAAAGTGAAGAAGTAAAGTAAGAAAAGAAGATAGAATTTCAGTTTTAAGGAGTATGCTTTGAGAAGTAATAAGTATTTAGAAAAGTGAAGAAGTAAAGTAAGAAAAGAATATCTAATGATAAGTATTCGTAGCAAGCACTAAAATATAAGTTAGAATATCCAAAATGTTAGTAATAATGAAATAATTACGAATCTGTATTCGGTTCGTTAAGATATACTTGTAGATGAAAGTTAGCATTAGAAAAGTGAAGAAGTAAAGTAAGAAAAGAAGATAGAATTTCAGTTTTAAGGAGTATGCTTTGAGAAGTAATAAGTATTTAGAAAAGTGAAGAAGTAAAGTAAGAAAAGAATATCTAATGATAAGTATTCGTAGCAAGCACTAAAATATAAGTTAGAATATCCAAAATGTTAGTAATAATGAAATAATTACGAATCTGTATTCGGTTCGTTAAGATATACTTGTAGATGAAAGTTAGCATTAGAAAAGTGAAGAAGTAAAGTAAGAAAAGAAGATAGAATTTCAGTTTTAAGGAGTATGCTTTGAGAAGTAATAAGTATTTAGAAAAGTGAAGAAGTAAAGTAAGAAAAGAATATCTAATGATAAGTATTCGTAGCAAGCACTAAAATATAAGTTAGAATATCCAAAATGTTAGTAATAATGAAATAATTACGAATCTGTATTCGGTTCGTTAAGATATACTTGTAGATGAAAGTTAGCATTAGAAAAGTGAAGAAGTAAAGTAAGAAAAGAAGATAGAATTTCAGTTTTAAGGAGTATGCTTTGAGAAGTAATAAGTATTTAGAAAAGTGAAGAAGTAAAGTAGAAAAGAATATCTAATGATAAGTATTCGTAGCAAGCACTAAAATATAAGTTAGAATATCCAAAATGTTAGTAATAATGAAATAATTACGAATCTGTATTCGGTTCGTTAAGATATACTTGTAGATGAAAGTTAGCATTAGAAAAGTGAAGAAGTAAAGTAAGAAAAGAAGATAGAATTTCA
>CAMPDV010003809.1:0-41109 GCA_946699065.1 Loxodes magnus
CACTAGTTCAGTATGATCTGTGGCTATATCCAGTGATTCAGAGTTCATCGTATCGGGAAGTCGAGATTATACGGTGAGACTATGGGACGTCAAGACAGGTACCTGTAAGACCATGAGTGGTCACACTATTCATGTATGATCTGTGGCTATATCCAGTGATTCTTAGTTCATCGTATCGGGAAGTTATGATAAGACGGTGAGACTATGGGACGTCAAGACAGGTACCTGTAAGACCATGAGTGGTCACACTAGTCATGTATCATCTGTGGCTATATCCAGTGATTCTTAGTTCATCGTATCGGGAAGTTATGATTATACGGTGAGACTATGGGACGTCAAGACAGGTACCTGTAAGACCATGAGTGGTCACACTAGTTCAGTATGATCTGTGGCTATATCCAGTGATTCTTAGTTCATCGTATCGGGAAGTTATGATAAGACGGTGAGACTATGGGACGTCAAGACAGGTACCTGTAAGACCATGAGTGGTCACACTAGTCATGTATGATCTGTGGCTATATCCAGTGATTCTTAGTTCATCGTATCGGGAAGTTATGATAATACGGTGAGACTATGGGACGTCAAGACAGGTACCTGTAAGACCATGAGTGGTCACACTAGTCATGTATCATCTGTGGCTATATCCAGTGATTCTTAGTTCATCGTATCGGGAAGTTATGATTATACGGTGAGACTATGGGACGTCAAGACAGGTACCTGTAAGACCATGAGTGGTCACACTAGTTCAGTATGATCTGTGGCTATATCCAGTGATTCTTAGTTCATCGTATCGGGAAGTGGAGATTCTACGGTGAGACTATGGGACGTCAAGACAGGTACCTGTAAGACCATGAGTGGTCACACTAGTTCAGTATGATCTGTGGCTATATCCAGTGATTCTTAGTTCATCGTATCGGGAAGTGGAGATTCTACGGTGAGACTATGGGACGTCAAGACAGGTACCTGTAAGACCATGAGTGGTCACACTAGTCATGTATCATCTGTGGCTATATCCAGTGATTCTTAGTTCATCGTATCGGGAAGTGGAGATTCTACGGTGAGACTATGGGACGTCAAGACAGGTACCTGTAAGACCATGAGTGGTCACACTAGTTCAGTATGATCTGTGGCTATATCCAGTGATTCTTAGTTCATCGTATCGGGAAGTTATGATAAGACGGTGAGACTATGGGACGTCAAGACAGGTACCTGTAAGACCATGAGTGGTCACACTAGTTCAGTATGATCTGTGGCTATATCCAGTGATTCTTAGTTCATCGTATCGGGAAGTGGAGATTCTACGGTGAGACTATGGGACGTCAAGACAGGTACCTGTAAGACCATGAGTGGTGACACTAGTTCAGTATGATCTGTGGCTATATCCAGTGATTCTTAGTTCATCGTATCGGGAAGTGGAGATTCTACGGTGAGACTATGGGACGTCAAGACAGGTACCTGTAAGACCATGAGTGGTCACACTAGTTCAGTATGATCTGTGGCTATATCCAGTGATTCTTAGTTCATCGTATCGGGAAGTTATGATAAGACGGTGAGACTATGGGACGTCAAGACAGGTACCTGTAAGACCATGAGTGGTCACACTAGTTCAGTATGATCTGTGGCTATATCCAGTGATTCTTAGTTCATCGTATCGGGAAGTGGAGATTCTACGGTGAGACTATGGGACGTCAAGACAGGTACCTGTAAGACCATGAGTGGTGACACTAGTTCAGTATGATCTGTGGCTATATCCAGTGATTCTTAGTTCATCGTATCGGGAAGTTATGATAAGACGGTGAGACTATGGGACGTCAAGACAGGTACCTGTAAGACCATGAGTGGTCACACTAGTTCAGTATGATCTGTGGCTATATCCAGTGATTCTTAGTTCATCGTATCGGGAAGTTATGATAAGACGGTGAGACTATGGGACGTCAAGACAGGTACCTGTAAGACCATGAGTGGTCACACTAGTTCAGTATGATCTGTGGCTATATCCAGTGATTCTTAGTTCATCGTATCGGGAAGTTATGATTATACGGTGAGACTATGGGACGTCAAGACAGGTACCTGTAAGACCATGAGTGGTCACACTAGTTCAGTATGATCTGTGGCTATATCCAGTGATTCTTAGTTCATCGTATCGGGAAGTGGAGATTCTACGGTGAGACTATGGGACGTCAAGACAGGTACCTGTAAGACCATGAGTGGTCACACTAGTCATGTATCATCTGTGGCTATATCCAGTGATTCTTAGTTCATCGTATCGGGAAGTTATGATAAGACGGTGAGACTATGGGACGTCAAGACAGGTACCTGTAAGACCATGAGTGGTCACACTAGTTCAGTATGATCTGTGGCTATATCCAGTGATTCAGAGTTCATCGTATCGGGAAGTCGAGATTATACGGTGAGACTATGGGACGTCAAGACAGGTACCTGTAAGACCATGAGTGGTCACACTATTCATGTATGATCTGTGGCTATATCCAGTGATTCTTAGTTCATCGTATCGGGAAGTTATGATAAGACGGTGAGACTATGGGACGTCAAGACAGGTACCTGTAAGACCATGAGTGGTCACACTAGTCATGTATCATCTGTGGCTATATCCAGTGATTCTTAGTTCATCGTATCGGGAAGTTATGATTATACGGTGAGACTATGGGACGTCAAGACAGGTACCTGTAAGACCATGAGTGGTCACACTAGTTCAGTATGATCTGTGGCTATATCCAGTGATTCTTAGTTCATCGTATCGGGAAGTTATGATAAGACGGTGAGACTATGGGACGTCAAGACAGGTACCTGTAAGACCATGAGTGGTCACACTAGTCATGTATGATCTGTGGCTATATCCAGTGATTCTTAGTTCATCGTATCGGGAAGTTATGATAATACGGTGAGACTATGGGACGTCAAGACAGGTACCTGTAAGACCATGAGTGGTCACACTAGTCATGTATCATCTGTGGCTATATCCAGTGATTCTTAGTTCATCGTATCGGGAAGTTATGATTATACGGTGAGACTATGGGACGTCAAGACAGGTACCTGTAAGACCATGAGTGGTCACACTAGTTCAGTATGATCTGTGGCTATATCCAGTGATTCTTAGTTCATCGTATCGGGAAGTGGAGATTCTACGGTGAGACTATGGGACGTCAAGACAGGTACCTGTAAGACCATGAGTGGTCACACTAGTTCAGTATGATCTGTGGCTATATCCAGTGATTCTTAGTTCATCGTATCGGGAAGTGGAGATTCTACGGTGAGACTATGGGACGTCAAGACAGGTACCTGTAAGACCATGAGTGGTCACACTAGTTCAGTATGATCTGTGGCTATATCCAGTGATTCTTAGTTCATCGTATCGGGAAGTGGAGATTCTACGGTGAGACTATGGGACGTCAAGACAGGTACCTGTAAGACCATGAGTGGTCACACTAGTTCAGTATGATCTGTGGCTATATCCAGTGATTCTTAGTTCATCGTATCGGGAAGTTATGATAAGACGGTGAGACTATGGGACGTCAAGACAGGTACCTGTAAGACCATGAGTGGTCACACTAGTTCAGTATGATCTGTGGCTATATCCAGTGATTCTTAGTTCATCGTATCGGGAAGTGGAGATTCTACGGTGAGACTATGGGACGTCAAGACAGGTACCTGTAAGACCATGAGTGGTGACACTAGTTCAGTATGATCTGTGGCTATATCCAGTGATTCTTAGTTCATCGTATCGGGAAGTTATGATAAGACGGTGAGACTATGGGACGTCAAGACAGGTACCTGTAAGACCATGAGTGGTCACACTAGTTCAGTATGATCTGTGGCTATATCCAGTGATTCTTAGTTCATCGTATCGGGAAGTTATGATAAGACGGTGAGACTATGGGACGTCAAGACAGGTACCTGTAAGACCATGAGTGGTCACACTAGTTATGTATCATCTGTGGCTATATCCAGTGATTCTTGGTTCATCGTATCGGGAAGTTATGATAAGACGGTGAGACTATGGGACGTCAAGACAGGTACCTGTAAGACCATGAGTGGTCACACTAGTTCAGTATGATCTGTGGCTATATCCAGTGATTCTTAGTTCATCGTATCGGGAAGTGGAGATTCTACGGTGAGACTATGGGACGTCAAGACAGGTACCTGTAAGACCATGAGTGGTCACACTAGTTATGTATCATCTGTGGCTATATCCAGTGATTCTTAGTTCATCGTATCGGGAAGTGGAGATTCTACGGTGAGACTATGGGACGTCAAGACAGGTACCTGTAAGACCATGAGTGGTCACACTAGTTATGTATGATCTGTGGCTATATCCAGTGATTCTTAGTTCATCGTATCGGGAAGTTATGATAAGACGGTGAGACTATGGGACGTCAAGACAGGTACCTGTAAGACCATGAGTGGTCACACTAGTTCAGTATGATCTGTGGCTATATCCAGTGATTCTTAGTTCATCGTATCGGGAAGTTATGATTATACGGTGAGACTATGGGACGTCAAGACAGGTACCTGTAAGACCATGAGTGGTCACACTAGTTCAGTATGATCTGTGGCTATATCCAGTGATTCTTAGTTCATCGTATCGGGAAGTGGAGATTCTACGGTGAGACTATGGGACGTCAAGACAGGTACCTGTAAGACCATGAGTGGTCACACTAGTCATGTATCATCTGTGGCTATATCCAGTGATTCTTAGTTCATCGTATCGGGAAGTTATGATAAGACGGTGAGACTATGGGACTTCAAGACAGGTACCTGTAAGACCATGAGTGGTCACACTAGTTCAGTATGATCTGTGGCTATATCCAGTGATTCTTAGTTCATCGTATCGGGAAGTTATGATAAGACGGTGAGACTATGGGACGTCAAGACAGGTACCTGTAAGACCATGAGTGGTCACACTAGTTCAGTATGATCTGTGGCTATATCCAGTGATTCTTAGTTCATCGTATCGGGAAGTTATGATAATACGGTGAGACTATGGGACGTCAAGACAGGTACCTGTAAGACCATGAGTGGTCACACTAGTCATGTATCATCTGTGGCTATATCCAGTGATTCTTAGTTCATCGTATCGGGAAGTGGAGATTCTACGGTGAGACTATGGGACGTCAAGACAGGTACCTGTAAGACCATGAGTGGTCACACTAGTCATGTATCATCTGTGGCTATATCCAGTGATTCTTAGTTCATCGTATCGGGAAGTGGAGATTATACGGTGAGACTATGGGACGTCAAGACAGGTACCTGTAAGACCATGAGTGGTCACACTAGTCATGTATCATCTGTGGCTATATCCAGTGATTCTTAGTTCATCGTATCGGGAAGTTATGATTATACGGTGAGACTATGGGACGTCAAGACAGGTACCTGTAAGACCATGAGTGGTCACACTAGTTCAGTATGATCTGTGGCTATATCCAGTGATTCTTAGTTCATCGTATCGGGAAGTGGAGATTCTACGGTGAGACTATGGGACGTCAAGACAGGTACCTGTAAGACCATGAGTGGTCACACTAGTTCAGTATGATCTGTGGCTATATCCAGTGATTCTTAGTTCATCGTATCGGGAAGTTATGATAAGACGGTGAGACTATGGGACGTCAAGACAGGTACCTGTAAGACCATGAGTGGTCACACTAGTTCAGTATGATCTGTGGCTATATCCAGTGATTCAGAGTTCATCGTATCGGGAAGTCGAGATTATACGGTGAGACTATGGGACGTCAAGACAGGTACCTGTAAGACCATGAGTGGTCACACTATTCATGTATGATCTGTGGCTATATCCAGTGATTCTTAGTTCATCGTATCGGGAAGTTATGATAAGACGGTGAGACTATGGGACGTCAAGACAGGTACCTGTAAGACCATGAGTGGTCACACTAGTTCAGTATGATCTGTGGCTATATCCAGTGATTCAGAGTTCATCGTATCGGGAAGTTATGATAAGACGGTGAGACTATGGGACGTCAAGACAGGTACCTGTAAGACCATGAGTGGTCACACTAGTTCAGTATGATCTGTGGCTATATCCAGTGATTCTTAGTTCATCGTATCGGGAAGTTATGATTATACGGTGAGACTATGGGACGTCAAGACAGGTACCTGTAAGACCATGAGTGGTCACACTAGTTCAGTATGATCTGTGGCTATATCCAGTGATTCTTAGTTCATCGTATCGGGAAGTTATGATAAGACGGTGAGACTATGGGACGTCAAGACAGGTACCTGTAAGACCATGAGTGGTCACACTAGTTCAGTATGATCTGTGGCTATATCCAGTGATTCTTAGTTCATCGTATCGGGAAGTGGAGATTCTACGGTGAGACTATGGGACGTCAAGACAGGTACCTGTAAGACCATGAGTGGTCACACTAGTTCAGTATGATCTGTGGCTATATCCAGTGATTCTTAGTTCATCGTATCGGGAAGTTATGATAAGACGGTGAGACTATGGGACGTCAAGACAGGTACCTGTAAGACCATGAGTGGTCACACTAGTCATGTATGATCTGTGGCTATATCCAGTGATTCTTGGTTCATCGTATCGGGAAGTTATGATAAGACGGTGAGACTATGGGACGTCAAGACAGGTACCTGTAAGAACATGAGTGGTCACACTAGTTCAGTATGATCTGTGGCTATATCCAGTGATTCTTAGTTCATCGTATCGGGAAGTGGAGATTCTACGGTGAGACTATGGGACGTCAAGACAGGTACCTGTAAGACCATGAGTGGTCACACTAGTTCAGTATGATCTGTGGCTATATCCAGTGATTCTTAGTTCATCGTATCGGGAAGTTATGATAAGACGGTGAGACTATGGGACGTCAAGACAGGTACCTGTAAGACCATGAGTGGTCACACTAGTTATGTATCATCTGTGGCTATATCCAGTGATTCTTAGTTCATCGTATCGGGAAGTGGAGATTATACGGTGAGACTATGGGACGTCAAGACAGGTACCTGTAAGACCATGAGTGGTCACACTAGTTCAGTATGATCTGTGGCTATATCCAGTGATTCTTAGTTCATCGTATCGGGAAGTTATGATTATACGGTGAGACTATGGGACGTCAAGACAGGTACCTGTAAGACCATGAGTGGTCACACTAGTTCAGTATGATCTGTGGCTATATCCAGTGATTCTTAGTTCATCGTATCGGGAAGTGGAGATTATACGGTGAGACTATGGGACGTCAAGACAGGTACCTGTAAGACCATGAGTGGTCACACTAGTCATGTATCATCTGTGGCTATATCCAGTGATTCTTAGTTCATCGTATCGGGAAGTTATGATAAGACGGTGAGACTATGGGACGTCAAGACAGGTACCTGTAAGACCATGAGTGGTCACACTAGTTCAGTATGATCTGTGGCTATATCCAGTGATTCTTAGTTCATCGTATCGGGAAGTTATGATAATACGGTGAGACTATGGGACGTCAAGACAGGTACCTGTAAGACCATGAGTGGTCACACTAGTCATGTATCATCTGTGGCTATATCCAGTGATTCTTAGTTCATCGTATCGGGAAGTTATGATTATACGGTGAGACTATGGGACGTCAAGACAGGTACCTGTAAGACCATGAGTGGTCACACTAGTTCAGTATGATCTGTGGCTATATCCAGTGATTCTTAGTTCATCGTATCGGGAAGTGGAGATTATACGGTGAGACTATGGGACGTCAAGACAGGTACCTGTAAGACCATGAGTGGTCACACTAGTTCAGTATGATCTGTGGCTATATCCAGTGATTCTTAGTTCATCGTATCGGGAAGTGGAGATTCTACGGTGAGACTATGGGACGTCAAGACAGGTACCTGTAAGACCATGAGTGGTCACACTAGTCATGTATCATCTGTGGCTATATCCAGTGATTCTTAGTTCATCGTATCGGGAAGTGGAGATTATACGGTGAGACTATGGGACGTCAAGACAGGTACCTGTAAGACCATGAGTGGTCACACTAGTTCAGTATGATCTGTGGCTATATCCAGTGATTCTTAGTTCATCGTATCGGGAAGTTATGATAAGACGGTGAGACTATGGGACGTCAAGACAGGTACCTGTAAGACCATGAGTGGTCACACTAGTTCAGTATGATCTGTGGCTATATCCAGTGATTCTTAGTTCATCGTATCGGGAAGTGGAGATTCTACGGTGAGACTATGGGACGTCAAGACAGGTACCTGTAAGACCATGAGTGGTGACACTAGTTCAGTATGATCTGTGGCTATATCCAGTGATTCTTAGTTCATCGTATCGGGAAGTTATGATAAGACGGTGAGACTATGGGACGTCAAGACAGGTACCTGTAAGACCATGAGTGGTCACACTAGTTCAGTATGATCTGTGGCTATATCCAGTGATTCTTAGTTCATCGTATCGGGAAGTTATGATAAGACGGTGAGACTATGGGACGTCAAGACAGGTACCTGTAAGACCATGAGTGGTCACACTAGTTCAGTATGATCTGTGGCTATATCCAGTGATTCTTAGTTCATCGTATCGGGAAGTGGAGATTCTACGGTGAGACTATGGGACGTCAAGACAGGTACCTGTAAGACCATGAGTGGTCACACTAGTTCAGTATGATCTGTGGCTATATCCAGTGATTCTTAGTTCATCGTATCGGGAAGTTATGATAAGACGGTGAGACTATGGGACGTCAAGACAGGTACCTGTAAGACCATGAGTGGTCACACTAGTCATGTATGATCTGTGGCTATATCCAGTGATTCTTGGTTCATCGTATCGGGAAGTTATGATAAGACGGTGAGACTATGGGACGTCAAGACAGGTACCTGTAAGACCATGAGTGGTGACACTAGTTCAGTATGATCTGTGGCTATATCCAGTGATTCTTAGTTCATCGTATCGGGAAGTTATGATAAGACGGTGAGACTATGGGACGTCAAGACAGGTACCTGTAAGACCATGAGTGGTCACACTAGTTCAGTATGATCTGTGGCTATATCCAGTGATTCTTAGTTCATCGTATCGGGAAGTTATGATAAGACGGTGAGACTATGGGACGTCAAGACAGGTACCTGTAAGACCATGAGTGGTCACACTAGTTCAGTATGATCTGTGGCTATATCCAGTGATTCTTAGTTCATCGTATCGGGAAGTTATGATAAGACGGTGAGACTATGGGACGTCAAGACAGGTACCTGTAAGACCATGAGTGGTCACACTAGTTCAGTATGATCTGTGGCTATATCCAGTGATTCTTAGTTCATCGTATCGGGAAGTGGAGATTCTACGGTGAGACTATGGGACGTCAAGACAGGTACCTGTAAGACCATGAGTGGTCACACTAGTTCAGTATGATCTGTGGCTATATCCAGTGATTCTTAGTTCATCGTATCGGGAAGTTATGATAAGACGGTGAGACTATGGGACGTCAAGACAGGTACCTGTAAGACCATGAGTGGTCACACTAGTTATGTATCATCTGTGGCTATATCCAGTGATTCAGAGTTCATCGTATCGGGAAGTCGAGATTCTACGGTGAGACTATGGGACGTCAAGACAGGTACCTGTAAGACCATGAGTGGTCACACTAGTCATGTATGATCTGTGGCTATATCCAGTGATTCTTAGTTCATCGTATCGGGAAGTGGAGATTATACGGTGAGACTATGGGACGTCAAGACAGGTACCTGTAAGACCATGAGTGGTCACACTAGTCATGTATCATCTGTGGCTATATCCAGTGATTCTTAGTTCATCGTATCGGGAAGTTATGATTATACGGTGAGACTATGGGACGTCAAGACAGGTACCTGTAAGACCATGAGTGGTCACACTAGTTCAGTATGATCTGTGGCTATATCCAGTGATTCTTAGTTCATCGTATCGGGAAGTGGAGATTCTACGGTGAGACTATGGGACGTCAAGACAGGTACCTGTAAGACCATGAGTGGTCACACTAGTTCAGTATGATCTGTGGCTATATCCAGTGATTCTTAGTTCATCGTATCGGGAAGTGGAGATTCTACGGTGAGACTATGGGACGTCAAGACAGGTACCTGTAAGACCATGAGTGGTCACACTAGTCATGTATGATCTGTGGCTATATCCAGTGATTCTTGGTTCATCGTATCGGGAAGTGGAGATTATACGGTGAGACTATGGGACGTCAAGACAGGTACCTGTAAGACCATGAGTGGTCACACTAGTTCAGTATGATCTGTGGCTATATCCAGTGATTCTTAGTTCATCGTATCGGGAAGTTATGATAAGACGGTGAGACTATGGGACGTCAAGACAGGTACCTGTAAGACCATGAGTGGTCACACTAGTTCAGTATGATCTGTGGCTATATCCAGTGATTCTTAGTTCATCGTATCGGGAAGTGGAGATTCTACGGTGAGACTATGGGACGTCAAGACAGGTACCTGTAAGACCATGAGTGGTGACACTAGTTCAGTATGATCTGTGGCTATATCCAGTGATTCTTAGTTCATCGTATCGGGAAGTTATGATAAGACGGTGAGACTATGGGACGTCAAGACAGGTACCTGTAAGACCATGAGTGGTCACACTAGTTATGTATCATCTGTGGCTATATCCAGTGATTCTTAGTTCATCGTATCGGGAAGTTATGATAAGACGGTGAGACTATGGGACGTCAAGACAGGTACCTGTAAGACCATGAGTGGTCACACTAGTTCAGTATGATCTGTGGCTATATCCAGTGATTCTTAGTTCATCGTATCGGGAAGTGGAGATTCTACGGTGAGACTATGGGACGTCAAGACAGGTACCTGTAAGACCATGAGTGGTCACACTAGTTCAGTATGATCTGTGGCTATATCCAGTGATTCTTAGTTCATCGTATCGGGAAGTTATGATAAGACGGTGAGACTATGGGACGTCAAGACAGGTACCTGTAAGACCATGAGTGGTCACACTAGTTCAGTATGATCTGTGGCTATATCCAGTGATTCTTAGTTCATCGTATCGGGAAGTGGAGATTCTACGGTGAGACTATGGGACGTCAAGACAGGTACCTGTAAGACCATGAGTGGTGACACTAGTTCAGTATGATCTGTGGCTATATCCAGTGATTCTTAGTTCATCGTATCGGGAAGTTATGATAAGACGGTGAGACTATGGGACGTCAAGACAGGTACCTGTAAGACCATGAGTGGTCACACTAGTTCAGTATGATCTGTGGCTATATCCAGTGATTCTTAGTTCATCGTATCGGGAAGTGGAGATTCTACGGTGAGACTATGGGACGTCAAGACAGGTACCTGTAAGACCATGAGTGGTCACACTAGTTCAGTATGATCTGTGGCTATATCCAGTGATTCTTAGTTCATCGTATCGGGAAGTGGAGATTATACGGTGAGACTATGGGACGTCAAGACAGGTACCTGTAAGACCATGAGTGGTCACACTAGTCATGTATCATCTGTGGCTATATCCAGTGATTCTTAGTTCATCGTATCGGGAAGTTATGATTATACGGTGAGACTATGGGACGTCAAGACAGGTACCTGTAAGACCATGAGTGGTCACACTAGTTCAGTATGATCTGTGGCTATATCCAGTGATTCTTAGTTCATCGTATCGGGAAGTGGAGATTCTACGGTGAGACTATGGGACGTCAAGACAGGTACCTGTAAGACCATGAGTGGTCACACTAGTCATGTATCATCTGTGGCTATATCCAGTGATTCTTAGTTCATCGTATCGGGAAGTTATGATAAGACGGTGAGACTATGGGACGTCAAGACAGGTACCTGTAAGACCATGAGTGGTCACACTAGTTCAGTATGATCTGTGGCTATATCCAGTGATTCTTAGTTCATCGTATCGGGAAGTTATGATAAGACGGTGAGACTATGGGACGTCAAGACAGGTACCTGTAAGACCATGAGTGGTCACACTAGTTCAGTATGATCTGTGGCTATATCCAGTGATTCTTAGTTCATCGTATCGGGAAGTGGAGATTCTACGGTGAGACTATGGGACGTCAAGACAGGTACCTGTAAGACCATGAGTGGTCACACTAGTTCAGTATGATCTGTGGCTATATCCAGTGATTCTTAGTTCATCGTATCGGGAAGTTATGATAAGACGGTGAGACTATGGGACGTCAAGACAGGTACCTGTAAGACCATGAGTGGTCACACTAGTCATGTATGATCTGTGGCTATATCCAGTGATTCTTAGTTCATCGTATCGGGAAGTTATGATAAGACGGTGAGACTATGGGACGTCAAGACAGGTACCTGTAAGACCATGAGTGGTCACACTAGTTCAGTATGATCTGTGGCTATATCCAGTGATTCTTAGTTCATCGTATCGGGAAGTTATGATAAGACGGTGAGACTATGGGACGTCAAGACAGGTACCTGTAAGACCATGAGTGGTCACACTAGTTCAGTATGATCTGTGGCTATATCCAGTGATTCTTAGTTCATCGTATCGGGAAGTTATGATAAGACGGTGAGACTATGGGACGTCAAGACAGGTACCTGTAAGACCATGAGTGGTCACACTAGTTATGTATCATCTGTGGCTATATCCAGTGATTCTTAGTTCATCGTATCGGGAAGTGGAGATTCTACGGTGAGACTATGGGACGTCAAGACAGGTACCTGTAAGACCATGAGTGGTCACACTAGTTCAGTATGATCTGTGGCTATATCCAGTGATTCTTAGTTCATCGTATCGGGAAGTTATGATAAGACGGTGAGACTATGGGACGTCAAGACAGGTACCTGTAAGACCATGAGTGGTCACACTAGTCATGTATGATCTGTGGCTATATCCAGTGATTCTTGGTTCATCGTATCGGGAAGTTATGATAAGACGGTGAGACTATGGGACGTCAAGACAGGTACCTGTAAGAACATGAGTGGTCACACTAGTTCAGTATGATCTGTGGCTATATCCAGTGATTCTTAGTTCATCGTATCGGGAAGTTATGATAAGACGGTGAGACTATGGGACGTCAAGACAGGTACCTGTAAGACCATGAGTGGTCACACTAGTTCAGTATGATCTGTGGCTATATCCAGTGATTCTTAGTTCATCGTATCGGGAAGTTATGATAAGACGGTGAGACTATGGGACGTCAAGACAGGTACCTGTAAGACCATGAGTGGTCACACTAGTTCAGTATGATCTGTGGCTATATCCAGTGATTCTTAGTTCATCGTATCGGGAAGTTATGATAAGACGGTGAGACTATGGGACGTCAAGACAGGTACCTGTAAGACCATGAGTGGTCACACTAGTTATGTATCATCTGTGGCTATATCCAGTGATTCTTAGTTCATCGTATCGGGAAGTGGAGATTATACGGTGAGACTATGGGACGTCAAGACAGGTACCTGTAAGACCATGAGTGGTCACACTATTCATGTATGATCTGTGGCTATATCCAGTGATTCTTAGTTCATCGTATCGGGAAGTGGAGATTCTACGGTGAAACTATGGGACGTCAAGACAGGTACCTGTAAGACCATGAGTGGTCACACTAGTTCAGTATGATCTGTGGCTATATCCAGTGATTCTTAGTTCATCGTATCGGGAAGTTATGATAAGACGGTGAGACTATGGGACGTCAAGACAGGTACCTGTAAGACCATGAGTGGTCACACTAGTTATGTATCATCTGTGGCTATATCCAGTGATTCTTAGTTCATCGTATCGGGAAGTGGAGATTATACGGTGAGACTATGGGACGTCAAGACAGGTACCTGTAAGACCATGAGTGGTCACACTAGTTATGTATCATCTGTGGCTATATCCAGTGATTCTTGGTTCATCGTATCGGGAAGTGGAGATTATACGGTGAGACTATGGGACGTCAAGACAGGTACCTGTAAGAACATGAGTGGTCATACTAGTTCAGTATGATCTGTGGCTATATCCAGTGATTCTTAGTTCATCGTATCGGGAAGTTATGATAAGACGGTGAGACTATGGGACGTCAAGACAGGTACCTGTAAGACCATGAGTGGTCACACTAGTTCAGTATGATCTGTGGCTATATCCAGTGATTCTTAGTTCATCGTATCGGGAAGTTATGATAAGACGGTGAGACTATGGGACGTCAAGACAGGTACCTGTAAGACCATGAGTGGTCACACTAGTTCAGTATGATCTGTGGCTATATCCAGTGATTCTTAGTTCATCGTATCGGAAAGTGGAGATTCTACGGTGAGACTATGGGACGTCAAGACAGGTACCTGTAAGACCATGAGTGGTCACACTAGTTCAGTATGATCTGTGGCTATATCCAGTGATTCTTGGTTCATCGTATCGGGAAGTGGAGATTATACGGTGAGACTATGGGACGTCAAGACAGGTACCTGTAAGACCATGAGTGGTCACACTATTCATGTATGATCTGTGGCTATATCCAGTGATTCTTAGTTCATCGTATCGGAAAGTGGAGATTCTACGGTGAAACTATGGGACGTCAAGACAGGTACCTGTAAGACCATGAGTGGTCACACTAGTTCAGTATGATCTGTGGCTATATCCAGTGATTCTTGGTTCATCGTATCGGGAAGTGGAGATTATACGGTGAGACTATGGGACGTCAAGACAGGTACCTGTAAGACCATGAGTGGTCACACTATTCATGTATGATCTGTGGCTATATCCAGTGATTCTTAGTTCATCGTATCGGAAAGTGGAGATTCTACGGTGAAACTATGGGACGTCAAGACAGGTACCTGTAAGACCATGAGTGGTCACACTAGTTCAGTATGATCTGTGGCTATATCCAGTGATTCTTAGTTCATCGTATCGGGAAGTGGAGATTATACGGTGAGACTATGGGACGTCAAGACAGGTACCTGTAAGACCATGAGTGGTCACACTAGTTCAGTATGATCTGTGGCTATATCCAGTGATTCTTAGTTCATCGTATCGGGAAGTTATGATTATACGGTGAGACTATGGGACGTCAAGACAGGTACCTGTAAGACCATGAGTGGTCACACTAGTTCAGTATGATCTGTGGCTATATCCAGTGATTCTTAGTTCATCGTATCGGGAAGTTATGATTATACGGTGAGACTATGGGACGTCAAGACAGGTACCTGTAAGACCATGAGTGGTCACACTAGTTCAGTATGATCTGTGGCTATATCCAGTGATTCTTGGTTCATCGTATCGGGAAGTGGAGATTATACGGTGAGACTATGGGACGTCAAGACAGGTACCTGTAAGACCATGAGTGGTCACACTATTCATGTATGATCTGTGGCTATATCCAGTGATTCTTAGTTCATCGTATCGGGAAGTGGAGATTCTACGGTGAAACTATGGGACGTCAAGACAGGTACCTGTAAGACCATGAGTGGTCACACTAGTCATGTATCATCTGTGGCTATATCCAGTGATTCTTAGTTCATCGTATCGGGAAGTTATGATTATACGGTGAGACTATGGGACGTCAAGACAGGTACCTGTAAGACCATGAGTGGTCACACTATTCATGTATGATCTGTGGCTATATCCAGTGATTCTTAGTTCATCGTATCGGGAAGTGGAGATTCTACGGTGAAACTATGGGACGTCAAGACAGGTACCTGTAAGACCATGAGTGGTCACACTAGTTCAGTATGATCTGTGGCTATATCCAGTGATTCTTAGTTCATCGTATCGGGAAGTTATGATAAGACGGTGAGACTATGGGACGTCAAGACAGGTACCTGTAAGACCATGAGTGGTCACACTAGTTATGTATCATCTGTGGCTATATCCAGTGATTCTTAGTTCATCGTATCGGGAAGTGGAGATTATACGGTGAGACTATGGGACGTCAAGACAGGTACCTGTAAGAACATGAGTGGTCATACTAGTTCAGTATGATCTGTGGCTATATCCAGTGATTCAGAGTTCATCGTATCGGGAAGTTATGATAAGACGGTGAGACTATGGGACGTCAAGACAGGTACCTGTAAGACCATGAGTGGTCACACTATTCATGTATGATCTGTGGCTATATCCAGTGATTCTTAGTTCATCGTATCGGGAAGTGGAGATTCTACGGTGAAACTATGGGACGTCAAGACAGGTACCTGTAAGACCATGAGTGGTCACACTATTCATGTATGATCTGTGGCTATATCCAGTGATTCTTAGTTCATCGTATCGGGAAGTTATGATAAGACGGTGAGACTATGGGACGTCAAGACAGGTACCTGTAAGACCATGAGTGGTCACACTAGTTCAGTATGATCTGTGGCTATATCCAGTGATTCTTAGTTCATCGTATCGGGAAGTGGAGATTCTACGGTGAGACTATGGGACGTCAAGACAGGTACCTGTAAGACCATGAGTGGTCACACTAGTTCAGTATGATCTGTGGCTATATCCAGTGATTCTTAGTTCATCGTATCGGGAAGTTATGATTATACGGTGAGACTATGGGACGTCAAGACAGGTACCTGTAAGACCATGAGTGGTCACACTAGTTCAGTATGATCTGTGGCTATATCCAGTGATTCTTAGTTCATCGTATCGGGAAGTTATGATAAGACGGTGAGACTATGGGACGTCAAGACAGGTACCTGTAAGACCATGAGTGGTCACACTAGTTCAGTATGATCTGTGGCTATATCCAGTGATTCTTAGTTCATCGTATCGGGAAGTGGAGATTCTACGGTGAGACTATGGGACGTCAAGACAGGTACCTGTAAGACCATGAGTGGTCACACTAGTTCAGTATGATCTGTGGCTATATCCAGTGATTCTTAGTTCATCGTATCGGGAAGTTATGATAAGACGGTGAGACTATGGGACGTCAAGACAGGTACCTGTAAGACCATGAGTGGTCACACTAGTTCAGTATGATCTGTGGCTATATCCAGTGATTCTTAGTTCATCGTATCGGGAAGTTATGATAAGACGGTGAGACTATGGGACGTCAAGACAGGTACCTGTAAGACCATGAGTGGTCACACTAGTTCAGTATGATCTGTGGCTATATCCAGTGATTCTTAGTTCATCGTATCGGGAAGTTATGATAAGACGGTGAGACTATGGGACGTCAAGACAGGTACCTGTAAGACCATGAGTGGTCATACTAGTTCAGTATGATCTGTGGCTATATCCAGTGATTCTTAGTTCATCGTATCGGGAAGTGGAGATTCTACGGTGAAACTATGGGACGTCAAGACAGGTACCTGTAAGACCATGAGTGGTCACACTAGTTCAGTATGATCTGTGGCTATATCCAGTGATTCTTAGTTCATCGTATCGGGAAGTGGAGATTATACGGTGAGACTATGGGACGTCAAGACAGGTACCTGTAAGACCATGAGTGGTCACACTAGTTCAGTATGATCTGTGGCTATATCCAGTGATTCTTAGTTCATCGTATCGGGAAGTTATGATTATACGGTGAGACTATGGGACGTCAAGACAGGTACCTGTAAGACCATGAGTGGTCACACTATTCATGTATGATCTGTGGCTATATCCAGTGATTCTTAGTTCATCGTATCGGGAAGTGGAGATTCTACGGTGAAACTATGGGACGTCAAGACAGGTACCTGTAAGACCATGAGTGGTCACACTAGTTCAGTATGATCTGTGGCTATATCCAGTGATTCTTAGTTCATCGTATCGGGAAGTTATGATAAGACGGTGAGACTATGGGACGTCAAGACAGGTACCTGTAAGACCATGAGTGGTCACACTAGTTATGTATCATCTGTGGCTATATCCAGTGATTCTTAGTTCATCGTATCGGGAAGTGGAGATTATACGGTGAGACTATGGGACGTCAAGACAGGTACCTGTAAGAACATGAGTGGTCATACTAGTTCAGTATGATCTGTGGCTATATCCAGTGATTCTTAGTTCATCGTATCGGGAAGTTATGATAAGACGGTGAGACTATGGGACGTCAAGACAGGTACCTGTAAGACCATGAGTGGTCACACTAGTTCAGTATGATCTGTGGCTATATCCAGTGATTCTTAGTTCATCGTATCGGGAAGTTATGATAAGACGGTGAGACTATGGGACGTCAAGACAGGTACCTGTAAGACCATGAGTGGTCACACTAGTTCAGTATGATCTGTGGCTATATCCAGTGATTCTTAGTTCATCGTATCGGGAAGTGCAGATTCTACGGTGAGACTATGGGACGTCAAGACAGGTACCTGTAAGACCATGAGTGGTCACACTAGTCATGTATCATCTGTGGCTATATCCAGTGATTCTTAGTTCATCGTATCGGGAAGTTATGATTATACGGTGAGACTATGGGACGTCAAGACAGGTACCTGTAAGACCATGAGTGGTCACACTAGTTCAGTATGATCTGTGGCTATATCCAGTGATTCTTGGTTCATCGTATCGGGAAGTGGAGATTCTACGGTGAGACTATGGGACGTCAAGACAGGTACCTGTAAGACCATGAGTGGTCACACTAGTTCAGTATGATCTGTGGCTATATCCAGTGATTCTTAGTTCATCGTATCGGGAAGTGCAGATTCTACGGTGAGACTATGGGACGTCAAGACAGGTACCTGTAAGACCATGAGTGGTCACACTAGTTCAGTATGATCTGTGGCTATATCCAGTGATTCAGAGTTCATCGTATCGGGAAGTTATGATAAGACGGTGAGACTATGGGACGTCAAGACAGGTACCTGTAAGACCATGAGTGGTCACACTATTCATGTATGATCTGTGGCTATATCCAGTGATTCTTAGTTCATCGTATCGGGAAGTGGAGATTCTACGGTGAAACTATGGGACGTCAAGACAGGTACCTGTAAGACCATGAGTGGTCACACTATTCATGTATGATCTGTGGCTATATCCAGTGATTCTTAGTTCATCGTATCGGGAAGTTATGATAAGACGGTGAGACTATGGGACGTCAAGACAGGTACCTGTAAGACCATGAGTGGTCACACTAGTTCAGTATGATCTGTGGCTATATCCAGTGATTCTTAGTTCATCGTATCGGGAAGTGGAGATTCTACGGTGAGACTATGGGACGTCAAGACAGGTACCTGTAAGACCATGAGTGGTCATACTAGTTCAGTATGATCTGTGGCTATATCCAGTGATTCTTAGTTCATCGTATCGGGAAGTTATGATTATACGGTGAGACTATGGGACGTCAAGACAGGTACCTGTAAGACCATGAGTGGTCACACAGATTGAGTATGATCTGTGGCTATATCCAGTGATTCTTAGTTCATCGTATCGGGAAGTTATGATAATACGGTGAGACTATGGGACGTCAAGACAGGTACCTGTAAGACCATGAGTGGTCACACAGATTGAGTATATGCTGTGGCTATATCCAGTGATTCAGAGTTCATCGTATCGGGAAGTTATGATAATACGGTGAGACTATGGGACGTCAAGACAGGTACCTGTAAGACCATGAGTGGTCACACTAATTCTGTATTATCTGTGGCTATATCCAGTGATTCAGAGTTCATCGTATCGGGAAGTTATGATAATACGGTGAGACTATGGGACGTCAAGACAGGTACCTGTAAGACCATGAGTGGTCACACTAATTCTGTATTATCTGTGGCTATATCCAGTGATTCAGAGTTCATCGTATCGGGAAGTTATGATAATACGGTGAGACTATGGGACGTCAAGACAGGTACCTGTAAGACCATGAGTGGTCACACTAATTCTGTATATGCTGTGGCTATATCCAGTGATTCTTGGTTCATCGTATCGGGAAGTGGAGATTATACGGTGAGACTATGGGACGTCAAGACAGGTACCTGTAAGAACATGAGTGGTCATACTAGTTATGTATGATCTGTGGCTATATCCAGTGATTCTTAGTTCATCGTATCGGGAAGTTATGATAAGACGGTGAGACTATGGGACGTCAAGACAGGTACCTGTAAGACCATGAGTGGTCACACTAGTTCAGTATGATCTGTGGCTATATCCAGTGATTCTTGGTTCATCGTATCGGGAAGTTATGATTATACGGTGAGACTATGGGACGTCAAGACAGGTACCTGTAAGACCATGAGTGGTCACACTAGTTCAGTATGATCTGTGGCTATATCCAGTGATTCTTAGTTCATCGTATCGGGAAGTGCAGATTCTACGGTGAGACTATGGGACGTCAAGACAGGTACCTGTAAGACCATGAGTGGTCACACTAGTTCAGTATGATCTGTGGCTATATCCAGTGATTCTTAGTTCATCGTATCGGGAAGTGGAGATTATACGGTGAGACTATGGGACGTCAAGACAGGTACCTGTAAGACCATGAGTGGTCACACTAGTTCAGTATGATCTGTGGCTATATCCAGTGATTCTTGGTTCATCGTATCGGGAAGTGGAGATTCTACGGTGAGACTATGGGACGTCAAGACAGGTACCTGTAAGACCATGAGTGGTCACACTAGTTCAGTATGATCTGTGGCTATATCCAGTGATTCTTGGTTCATCGTATCGGGAAGTGGAGATTATACGGTGAGACTATGGGACGTCAAGACAGGTACCTGTAAGACCATGAGTGGTCACACTATTCATGTATGATCTGTGGCTATATCCAGTGATTCTTAGTTCATCGTATCGGAAAGTGGAGATTCTACGGTGAAACTATGGGACGTCAAGACAGGTACCTGTAAGAACATGAGTGGTCACACTAGTTCAGTATGATCTGTGGCTATATCCAGTGATTCTTAGTTCATCGTATCGGGAAGTTATGATAAGACGGTGAGACTATGGGACGTCAAGACAGGTACCTGTAAGACCATGAGTGGTCACACTAGTTCAGTATGATCTGTGGCTATATCCAGTGATTCTTAGTTCATCGTATCGGGAAGTTATGATAAGACGGTGAGACTATGGGACGTCAAGACAGGTACCTGTAAGACCATGAGTGGTCACACTAGTTCAGTATGATCTGTGGCTATATCCAGTGATTCTTAGTTCATCGTATCGGGAAGTTATGATAAGACGGTGAGACTATGGGACGTCAAGACAGGTACCTGTAAGACCATGAGTGGTCACACTAGTTCAGTATGATCTGTGGCTATATCCAGTGATTCTTAGTTCATCGTATCGGGAAGTGGAGATTCTACGGTGAGACTATGGGACGTCAAGACAGGTACCTGTAAGACCATGAGTGGTCACACTAGTCATGTATGATCTGTGGCTATATCCAGTGATTCTTAGTTCATCGTATCGGGAAGTTATGATAAGACGGTGAGACTATGGGACGTCAAGACAGGTACCTGTAAGACCATGAGTGGTCACACTAGTCATGTATGATCTGTGGCTATATCCAGTGATTCTTAGTTCATCGTATCGGGAAGTTATGATAAGACGGTGAGACTATGGGACGTCAAGACAGGTACCTGTAAGACCATGAGTGGTCACACTAGTTCAGTATGATCTGTGGCTATATCCAGTGATTCTTAGTTCATCGTATCGGGAAGTTATGATAAGACGGTGAGACTATGGGACGTCAAGACAGGTACCTGTAAGACCATGAGTGGTCACACTAGTCATGTATGATCTGTGGCTATATCCAGTGATTCTTAGTTCATCGTATCGGGAAGTGGAGATTCTACGGTGAGACTATGGGACGTCAAGACAGGTACCTGTAAGACCATGAGTGGTCACACTAGTTCAGTATGATCTGTGGCTATATCCAGTGATTCTTAGTTCATCGTATCGGGAAGTTATGATAAGACGGTGAGACTATGGGACGTCAAGACAGGTACCTGTAAGACCATGAGTGGTCATACTAGTCATGCATATGCTGTGGCTATATCCAGTGATTCTTAGTTCATCGTATCGGGAAGTTATGATAAGACGGTGAGACTATGGGACGTCAAGACAGGTACCTGTAAGACCATGAGTGGTCACACTAGTTCAGTATGATCTGTGGCTATATCCAGTGATTCTTAGTTCATCGTATCGGGAAGTGGAGATTCTACGGTGAGACTATGGGACGTCAAGACAGGTACCTGTAAGACCATGAGTGGTGACACTAGTTCAGTATGATCTGTGGCTATATCCAGTGATTCTTAGTTCATCGTATCGGGAAGTTATGATAAGACGGTGAGACTATGGGACGTCAAGACAGGTACCTGTAAGACCATGAGTGGTCACACTAGTCATGTATGATCTGTGGCTATATCCAGTGATTCTTAGTTCATCGTATCGGGAAGTTATGATAAGACGGTGAGACTATGGGACGTCAAGACAGGTACCTGTAAGACCATGAGTGGTCACACTAGTTCAGTATGATCTGTGGCTATATCCAGTGATTCTTAGTTCATCGTATCGGGAAGTGGAGATTCTACGGTGAGACTATGGGACGTCAAGACAGGTACCTGTAAGACCATGAGTGGTCACACTAGTTCAGTATGATCTGTGGCTATATCCAGTGATTCTTAGTTCATCGTATCGGGAAGTTATGATAAGACGGTGAGACTATGGGACGTCAAGACAGGTACCTGTAAGACCATGAGTGGTCACACTAGTTCAGTATGATCTGTGGCTATATCCAGTGATTCTTAGTTCATCGTATCGGGAAGTGGAGATTCTACGGTGAGACTATGGGACGTCAAGACAGGTACCTGTAAGACCATGAGTGGTCACACTAGTTCAGTATGATCTGTGGCTATATCCAGTGATTCTTGGTTCATCGTATCGGGAAGTGGAGATTATACGGTGAGACTATGGGACGTCAAGACAGGTACCTGTAAGACCATGAGTGGTCACACTAGTTCAGTATGATCTGTGGCTATATCCAGTGATTCTTAGTTCATCGTATCGGGAAGTTATGATAAGACGGTGAGACTATGGGACGTCAAGACAGGTACCTGTAAGACCATGAGTGGTCACACTAGTTCAGTATGATCTGTGGCTATATCCAGTGATTCTTAGTTCATCGTATCGGGAAGTTATGATAAGACGGTGAGACTATGGGACGTCAAGACAGGTACCTGTAAGACCATGAGTGGTCACACTAGTTCAGTATGATCTGTGGCTATATCCAGTGATTCTTAGTTCATCGTATCGGGAAGTGGAGATTCTACGGTGAGACTATGGGACGTCAAGACAGGTACCTGTAAGACCATGAGTGGTCACACTAGTTCAGTATGATCTGTGGCTATATCCAGTGATTCTTAGTTCATCGTATCGGGAAGTTATGATAAGACGGTGAGACTATGGGACGTCAAGACAGGTACCTGTAAGACCATGAGTGGTCACACTAGTTCAGTATGATCTGTGGCTATATCCAGTGATTCTTAGTTCATCGTATCGGGAAGTTATGATAAGACGGTGAGACTATGGGACGTCAAGACAGGTACCTGTAAGACCATGAGTGGTCACACTAGTTCAGTATGATCTGTGGCTATATCCAGTGATTCTTAGTTCATCGTATCGGGAAGTTATGATAAGACGGTGAGACTATGGGACGTCAAGACAGGTACCTGTAAGACCATGAGTGGTCACACTAGTTCAGTATGATCTGTGGCTATATCCAGTGATTCTTAGTTCATCGTATCGGGAAGTGGAGATTCTACGGTGAGACTATGGGACGTCAAGACAGGTACCTGTAAGACCATGAGTGGTCACACTAGTTCAGTATGATCTGTGGCTATATCCAGTGATTCTTGGTTCATCGTATCGGGAAGTTATGATTATACGGTGAGACTATGGGACGTCAAGACAGGTACCTGTAAGACCATGAGTGGTCACACTAGTTCAGTATGATCTGTGGCTATATCCAGTGATTCTTAGTTCATCGTATCGGGAAGTTATGATTATACGGTGAGACTATGGGACGTCAAGACAGGTACCTGTAAGACCATGAGTGGTCACACTAGTTCAGTATGATCTGTGGCTATATCCAGTGATTCTTAGTTCATCGTATCGGGAAGTGCAGATTCTACGGTGAGACTATGGGACGTCAAGACAGGTACCTGTAAGACCATGAGTGGTCACACTAGTTCAGTATGATCTGTGGCTATATCCAGTGATTCTTAGTTCATCGTATCGGGAAGTGGAGATTATACGGTGAGACTATGGGACGTCAAGACAGGTACCTGTAAGACCATGAGTGGTCACACTAGTTCAGTATGATCTGTGGCTATATCCAGTGATTCTTGGTTCATCGTATCGGGAAGTGGAGATTCTACGGTGAGACTATGGGACGTCAAGACAGGTACCTGTAAGACCATGAGTGGTCACACTAGTTCAGTATGATCTGTGGCTATATCCAGTGATTCTTAGTTCATCGTATCGGGAAGTTATGATAAGACGGTGAGACTATGGGACGTCAAGACAGGTACCTGTAAGACCATGAGTGGTCACACTAGTTCAGTATGATCTGTGGCTATATCCAGTGATTCTTGGTTCATCGTATCGGGAAGTGGAGATTATACGGTGAGACTATGGGACGTCAAGACAGGTACCTGTAAGAACATGAGTGGTCACACTAGTTCAGTATGATCTGTGGCTATATCCAGTGATTCTTAGTTCATCGTATCGGGAAGTTATGATAAGACGGTGAGACTATGGGACGTCAAGACAGGTACCTGTAAGACCATGAGTGGTCACACTAGTTCAGTATGATCTGTGGCTATATCCAGTGATTCTTAGTTCATCGTATCGGGAAGTTATGATAAGACGGTGAGACTATGGGACGTCAAGACAGGTACCTGTAAGACCATGAGTGGTCACACTAGTTCAGTATGATCTGTGGCTATATCCAGTGATTCTTAGTTCATCGTATCGGGAAGTTATGATAAGACGGTGAGACTATGGGACGTCAAGACAGGTACCTGTAAGACCATGAGTGGTCACACTAGTTCAGTATGATCTGTGGCTATATCCAGTGATTCTTAGTTCATCGTATCGGGAAGTTATGATAAGACGGTGAGACTATGGGACGTCAAGACAGGTACCTGTAAGACCATGAGTGGTCACACTAGTTCAGTATGATCTGTGGCTATATCCAGTGATTCTTAGTTCATCGTATCGGGAAGTTATGATAAGACGGTGAGACTATGGGACGTCAAGACAGGTACCTGTAAGACCATGAGTGGTCACACTAGTTCAGTATGATCTGTGGCTATATCCAGTGATTCTTAGTTCATCGTATCGGGAAGTTATGATAAGACGGTGAGACTATGGGACGTCAAGACAGGTACCTGTAAGACCATGAGTGGTCACACTAGTTCAGTATGATCTGTGGCTATATCCAGTGATTCTTAGTTCATCGTATCGGGAAGTTATGATAAGACGGTGAGACTATGGGACGTCAAGACAGGTACCTGTAAGACCATGAGTGGTCACACTAGTTCAGTATGATCTGTGGCTATATCCAGTGATTCTTAGTTCATCGTATCGGGAAGTTATGATAAGACGGTGAGACTATGGGACGTCAAGACAGGTACCTGTAAGACCATGAGTGGTCACACTAGTTCAGTATGATCTGTGGCTATATCCAGTGATTCTTAGTTCATCGTATCGGGAAGTTATGATAAGACGGTGAGACTATGGGACGTCAAGACAGGTACCTGTAAGACCATGAGTGGTCACACTAGTTCAGTATGATCTGTGGCTATATCCAGTGATTCTTAGTTCATCGTATCGGGAAGTGGAGATTCTACGGTGAGACTATGGGACGTCAAGACAGGTACCTGTAAGACCATGAGTGGTCACACTAGTTCAGTATGATCTGTGGCTATATCCAGTGATTCTTAGTTCATCGTATCGGGAAGTTATGATAAGACGGTGAGACTATGGGACGTCAAGACAGGTACCTGTAAGACCATGAGTGGTCACACTAGTTCAGTATGATCTGTGGCTATATCCAGTGATTCTTAGTTCATCGTATCGGGAAGTGGAGATTCTACGGTGAGACTATGGGACGTCAAGACAGGTACCTGTAAGACCATGAGTGGTCACACTAGTTCAGTATGATCTGTGGCTATATCCAGTGATTCTTAGTTCATCGTATCGGGAAGTTATGATAAGACGGTGAGACTATGGGACGTCAAGACAGGTACCTGTAAGACCATGAGTGGTCACACTAGTCATGTATGATCTGTGGCTATATCCAGTGATTCTTAGTTCATCGTATCGGGAAGTTATGATAAGACGGTGAGACTATGGGACGTCAAGACAGGTACCTGTAAGACCATGAGTGGTCACACTAGTTCAGTATGATCTGTGGCTATATCCAGTGATTCTTAGTTCATCGTATCGGGAAGTTATGATAAGACGGTGAGACTATGGGACGTCAAGACAGGTACCTGTAAGACCATGAGTGGTCACACTAGTTCAGTATGATCTGTGGCTATATCCAGTGATTCTTAGTTCATCGTATCGGGAAGTGGAGATTCTACGGTGAGACTATGGGACGTCAAGACAGGTACCTGTAAGACCATGAGTGGTGACACTAGTTCAGTATGATCTGTGGCTATATCCAGTGATTCTTAGTTCATCGTATCGGGAAGTTATGATAAGACGGTGAGACTATGGGACGTCAAGACAGGTACCTGTAAGACCATGAGTGGTCACACTAGTTCAGTATGATCTGTGGCTATATCCAGTGATTCTTAGTTCATCGTATCGGGAAGTTATGATAAGACGGTGAGACTATGGGACGTCAAGACAGGTACCTGTAAGACCATGAGTGGTCACACTAGTTCAGTATGATCTGTGGCTATATCCAGTGATTCTTAGTTCATCGTATCGGGAAGTTATGATAAGACGGTGAGACTATGGGACGTCAAGACAGGTACCTGTAAGACCATGAGTGGTCACACTAGTTCAGTATGATCTGTGGCTATATCCAGTGATTCTTAGTTCATCGTATCGGGAAGTTATGATAAGACGGTGAGACTATGGGACGTCAAGACAGGTACCTGTAAGACCATGAGTGGTCACACTAGTTCAGTATGATCTGTGGCTATATCCAGTGATTCTTAGTTCATCGTATCGGGAAGTTATGATAAGACGGTGAGACTATGGGACGTCAAGACAGGTACCTGTAAGACCATGAGTGGTCACACTAGTCATGTATGATCTGTGGCTATATCCAGTGATTCTTAGTTCATCGTATCGGGAAGTTATGATAAGACGGTGAGACTATGGGACGTCAAGACAGGTACCTGTAAGACCATGAGTGGTCACACTAGTTCAGTATGATCTGTGGCTATATCCAGTGATTCTTAGTTCATCGTATCGGGAAGTTATGATAAGACGGTGAGACTATGGGACGTCAAGACAGGTACCTGTAAGACCATGAGTGGTCACACTAGTTCAGTATGATCTGTGGCTATATCCAGTGATTCTTAGTTCATCGTATCGGGAAGTGGAGATTCTACGGTGAGACTATGGGACGTCAAGACAGGTACCTGTAAGACCATGAGTGGTGACACTAGTTCAGTATGATCTGTGGCTATATCCAGTGATTCTTAGTTCATCGTATCGGGAAGTTATGATAAGACGGTGAGACTATGGGACGTCAAGACAGGTACCTGTAAGACCATGAGTGGTCACACTAGTCATGTATGATCTGTGGCTATATCCAGTGATTCTTAGTTCATCGTATCGGGAAGTTATGATAAGACGGTGAGACTATGGGACGTCAAGACAGGTACCTGTAAGACCATGAGTGGTCACACTAGTTCAGTATGATCTGTGGCTATATCCAGTGATTCTTAGTTCATCGTATCGGGAAGTTATGATAAGACGGTGAGACTATGGGACGTCAAGACAGGTACCTGTAAGACCATGAGTGGTCACACTAGTTCAGTATGATCTGTGGCTATATCCAGTGATTCTTAGTTCATCGTATCGGGAAGTTATGATAAGACGGTGAGACTATGGGACGTCAAGACAGGTACCTGTAAGACCATGAGTGGTCACACTAGTTCAGTATGATCTGTGGCTATATCCAGTGATTCTTAGTTCATCGTATCGGGAAGTTATGATAAGACGGTGAGACTATGGGACGTCAAGACAGGTACCTGTAAGACCATGAGTGGTCACACTAGTTCAGTATGATCTGTGGCTATATCCAGTGATTCTTAGTTCATCGTATCGGGAAGTGGAGATTCTACGGTGAGACTATGGGACGTCAAGACAGGTACCTGTAAGACCATGAGTGGTCACACTAGTTCAGTATGATCTGTGGCTATATCCAGTGATTCTTAGTTCATCGTATCGGGAAGTTATGATAAGACGGTGAGACTATGGGACGTCAAGACAGGTACCTGTAAGACCATGAGTGGTCACACTAGTCATGTATGATCTGTGGCTATATCCAGTGATTCTTAGTTCATCGTATCGGGAAGTGGAGATTCTACGGTGAAACTATGGGACGTCAAGACAGGTACCTGTAAGACCATGAGTGGTCACACTAGTTCAGTATGATCTGTGGCTATATCCAGTGATTCTTAGTTCATCGTATCGGGAAGTGGAGATTCTACGGTGAGACTATGGGACGTCAAGACAGGTACCTGTAAGACCATGAGTGGTCACACTAGTTCAGTATGATCTGTGGCTATATCCAGTGATTCTTAGTTCATCGTATCGGGAAGTTATGATAAGACGGTGAGACTATGGGACGTCAAGACAGGTACCTGTAAGACCATGAGTGGTCACACTAGTCATGTATGATCTGTGGCTATATCCAGTGATTCTTAGTTCATCGTATCGGGAAGTGGAGATTCTACGGTGAGACTATGGGACGTCAAGACAGGTACCTGTAAGACCATGAGTGGTCACACTAGTTCAGTATGATCTGTGGCTATATCCAGTGATTCTTAGTTCATCGTATCGGGAAGTTATGATAAGACGGTGAGACTATGGGACGTCAAGACAGGTACCTGTAAGACCATGAGTGGTCACACTAGTTCAGTATGATCTGTGGCTATATCCAGTGATTCTTAGTTCATCGTATCGGGAAGTGGAGATTCTACGGTGAGACTATGGGACGTCAAGACAGGTACCTGTAAGACCATGAGTGGTCACACTAGTCAAGTATGATCTGTGGCTATATCCAGTGATTCTTAGTTCATCGTATCGGGAAGTTATGATAAGACGGTGAGACTATGGGACGTCAAGACAGGTACCTGTAAGACCATGAGTGGTCACACTAGTCATGTATGATCTGTGGCTATATCCAGTGATTCTTAGTTCATCGTATCGGGAAGTTATGATAAGACGGTGAGACTATGGGACGTCAAGACAGGTACCTGTAAGACCATGAGTGGTCACACTAGTCATGTATGATCTGTGGCTATATCCAGTGATTCTTAGTTCATCGTATCGGGAAGTGCAGATTCTACGGTGAGACTATGGGACGTCAAGACAGGTACCTGTAAGACCATGAGTGGTCACACTAGTTCAGTATGATCTGTGGCTATATCCAGTGATTCTTAGTTCATCGTATCGGGAAGTTATGATAAGACGGTGAGACTATGGGACGTCAAGACAGGTACCTGTAAGACCATGAGTGGTCATACTAGTCATGCATATGCTGTGGCTATATCCAGTGATTCTTAGTTCATCGTATCGGGAAGTGGAGATTCTACGGTGAGACTATGGGACGTCAAGACAGGTACCTGTAAGACCATGAGTGGTCACACTAGTTCAGTATGATCTGTGGCTATATCCAGTGATTCTTAGTTCATCGTATCGGGAAGTGGAGATTCTACGGTGAGACTATGGGACGTCAAGACAGGTACCTGTAAGACCATGAGTGGTCACACTAGTTCAGTATGATCTGTGGCTATATCCAGTGATTCTTAGTTCATCGTATCGGGAAGTTATGATAAGACGGTGAGACTATGGGACGTCAAGACAGGTACCTGTAAGACCATGAGTGGTCACACTAGTCATGTATGATCTGTGGCTATATCCAGTGATTCTTAGTTCATCGTATCGGGAAGTGGAGATTCTACGGTGAGACTATGGGACGTCAAGACAGGTACCTGTAAGACCATGAGTGGTCACACTAGTTCAGTATGATCTGTGGCTATATCCAGTGATTCTTAGTTCATCGTATCGGGAAGTGGAGATTCTACGGTGAGACTATGGGACGTCAAGACAGGTACCTGTAAGACCATGAGTGGTCACACTAGTTCAGTATGATCTGTGGCTATATCCAGTGATTCTTAGTTCATCGTATCGGGAAGTTATGATAAGACGGTGAGACTATGGGACGTCAAGACAGGTACCTGTAAGACCATGAGTGGTGACACTAGTTCAGTATGATCTGTGGCTATATCCAGTGATTCTTAGTTCATCGTATCGGGAAGTGGAGATTCTACGGTGAGACTATGGGACGTCAAGACAGGTACCTGTAAGACCATGAGTGGTCACACTAGTTCAGTATGATCTGTGGCTATATCCAGTGATTCTTAGTTCATCGTATCGGGAAGTTATGATAAGACGGTGAGACTATGGGACGTCAAGACAGGTACCTGTAAGACCATGAGTGGTCACACTAGTTCAGTATGATCTGTGGCTATATCCAGTGATTCTTAGTTCATCGTATCGGGAAGTTATGATAAGACGGTGAGACTATGGGACGTCAAGACAGGTACCTGTAAGACCATGAGTGGTCACACTAGTTCAGTATGATCTGTGGCTATATCCAGTGATTCTTAGTTCATCGTATCGGGAAGTTATGATAAGACGGTGAGACTATGGGACGTCAAGACAGGTACCTGTAAGACCATGAGTGGTCACACTAGTTCAGTATGATCTGTGGCTATATCCAGTGATTCTTAGTTCATCGTATCGGGAAGTGGAGATTCTACGGTGAGACTATGGGACGTCAAGACAGGTACCTGTAAGACCATGAGTGGTGACACTAGTTCAGTATGATCTGTGGCTATATCCAGTGATTCTTAGTTCATCGTATCGGGAAGTTATGATAAGACGGTGAGACTATGGGACGTCAAGACAGGTACCTGTAAGACCATGAGTGGTCACACTAGTCATGTATGATCTGTGGCTATATCCAGTGATTCTTAGTTCATCGTATCGGGAAGTTATGATAAGACGGTGAGACTATGGGACGTCAAGACAGGTACCTGTAAGACCATGAGTGGTCACACTAGTTCAGTATGATCTGTGGCTATATCCAGTGATTCTTAGTTCATCGTATCGGGAAGTTATGATAAGACGGTGAGACTATGGGACGTCAAGACAGGTACCTGTAAGACCATGAGTGGTCACACTAGTTCAGTATGATCTGTGGCTATATCCAGTGATTCTTAGTTCATCGTATCGGGAAGTTATGATAAGACGGTGAGACTATGGGACGTCAAGACAGGTACCTGTAAGACCATGAGTGGTCACACTAGTTCAGTATGATCTGTGGCTATATCCAGTGATTCTTAGTTCATCGTATCGGGAAGTTATGATAAGACGGTGAGACTATGGGACGTCAAGACAGGTACCTGTAAGACCATGAGTGGTCACTACTAGTTCAGTATGATCTGTGGCTATATCCAGTGATTCTTAGTTCATCGTATCGGGAAGTTATGATAAGACGGTGAGACTATGGGACGTCAAGACAGGTACCTGTAAGACCATGAGTGGTCACACTAGTTCAGTATGATCTGTGGCTATATCCAGTGATTCTTAGTTCATCGTATCGGGAAGTGGAGATTCTACGGTGAGACTATGGGACGTCAAGACAGGTACCTGTAAGACCATGAGTGGTGACACTAGTTCAGTATGATCTGTGGCTATATCCAGTGATTCTTAGTTCATCGTATCGGGAAGTTATGATAAGACGGTGAGACTATGGGACGTCAAGACAGGTACCTGTAAGACCATGAGTGGTCACACTAGTTCAGTATGATCTGTGGCTATATCCAGTGATTCTTAGTTCATCGTATCGGGAAGTTATGATAAGACGGTGAGACTATGGGACGTCAAGACAGGTACCTGTAAGACCATGAGTGGTCACACTAGTTCAGTATGATCTGTGGCTATATCCAGTGATTCTTAGTTCATCGTATCGGGAAGTGGAGATTCTACGGTGAGACTATGGGACGTCAAGACAGGTACCTGTAAGACCATGAGTGGTCACACTAGTTCAGTATGATCTGTGGCTATATCCAGTGATTCTTAGTTCATCGTATCGGGAAGTTATGATAAGACGGTGAGACTATGGGACGTCAAGACAGGTACCTGTAAGACCATGAGTGGTCACACTAGTCAAGTATGATCTGTGGCTATATCCAGTGATTCTTAGTTCATCGTATCGGGAAGTTATGATAAGACGGTGAGACTATGGGACGTCAAGACAGGTACCTGTAAGACCATGAGTGGTCACACTAGTCATGTATGATCTGTGGCTATATCCAGTGATTCTTAGTTCATCGTATCGGGAAGTTATGATAAGACGGTGAGACTATGGGACGTCAAGACAGGTACCTGTAAGACCATGAGTGGTCACACTAGTTCAGTATGATCTGTGGCTATATCCAGTGATTCTTAGTTCATCGTATCGGGAAGTTATGATAAGACGGTGAGACTATGGGACGTCAAGACAGGTACCTGTAAGACCATGAGTGGTCACACTAGTCATGTATGATCTGTGGCTATATCCAGTGATTCTTAGTTCATCGTATCGGGAAGTGCAGATTCTACGGTGAGACTATGGGACGTCAAGACAGGTACCTGTAAGACCATGAGTGGTCACACTAGTTCAGTATGATCTGTGGCTATATCCAGTGATTCTTAGTTCATCGTATCGGGAAGTTATGATAAGACGGTGAGACTATGGGACGTCAAGACAGGTACCTGTAAGACCATGAGTGGTCATACTAGTCATGCATATGCTGTGGCTATATCCAGTGATTCTTAGTTCATCGTATCGGGAAGTGGAGATTCTACGGTGAGACTATGGGACGTCAAGACAGGTACCTGTAAGACCATGAGTGGTCACACTAGTTCAGTATGATCTGTGGCTATATCCAGTGATTCTTAGTTCATCGTATCGGGAAGTGGAGATTCTACGGTGAGACTATGGGACGTCAAGACAGGTACCTGTAAGACCATGAGTGGTCACACTAGTTCAGTATGATCTGTGGCTATATCCAGTGATTCTTAGTTCATCGTATCGGGAAGTTATGATAAGACGGTGAGACTATGGGACGTCAAGACAGGTACCTGTAAGACCATGAGTGGTCACACTAGTTCAGTATGATCTGTGGCTATATCCAGTGATTCTTAGTTCATCGTATCGGGAAGTGGAGATTCTACGGTGAGACTATGGGACGTCAAGACAGGTACCTGTAAGACCATGAGTGGTCACACTAGTTCAGTATGATCTGTGGCTATATCCAGTGATTCTTAGTTCATCGTATCGGGAAGTTATGATAAGACGGTGAGACTATGGGACGTCAAGACAGGTACCTGTAAGACCATGAGTGGTCACACTAGTCATGTATGATCTGTGGCTATATCCAGTGATTCTTAGTTCATCGTATCGGGAAGTGCAGATTCTACGGTGAGACTATGGGACGTCAAGACAGGTACCTGTAAGACCATGAGTGGTCACACTAGTTCAGTATGATCTGTGGCTATATCCAGTGATTCTTAGTTCATCGTATCGGGAAGTTATGATAAGACGGTGAGACTATGGGACGTCAAGACAGGTACCTGTAAGACCATGAGTGGTCATACTAGTCATGCATATGCTGTGGCTATATCCAGTGATTCTTAGTTCATCGTATCGGGAAGTGGAGATTCTACGGTGAGACTATGGGACGTCAAGACAGGTACCTGTAAGACCATGAGTGGTCACACTAGTTCAGTATGATCTGTGGCTATATCCAGTGATTCTTAGTTCATCGTATCGGGAAGTGGAGATTCTACGGTGAGACTATGGGACGTCAAGACAGGTACCTGTAAGACCATGAGTGGTCACACTAGTTCAGTATGATCTGTGGCTATATCCAGTGATTCTTAGTTCATCGTATCGGGAAGTTATGATAAGACGGTGAGACTATGGGACGTCAAGACAGGTACCTGTAAGACCATGAGTGGTCACACTAGTTCAGTATGATCTGTGGCTATATCCAGTGATTCTTAGTTCATCGTATCGGGAAGTGGAGATTCTACGGTGAGACTATGGGACGTCAAGACAGGTACCTGTAAGACCATGAGTGGTCACACTAGTTCAGTATGATCTGTGGCTATATCCAGTGATTCTTAGTTCATCGTATCGGGAAGTTATGATAAGACGGTGAGACTATGGGACGTCAAGACAGGTACCTGTAAGACCATGAGTGGTCACACTAGTCATGTATGATCTGTGGCTATATCCAGTGATTCTTAGTTCATCGTATCGGGAAGTTATGATAAGACGGTGAGACTATGGGACGTCAAGACAGGTACCTGTAAGACCATGAGTGGTCACACTAGTTCAGTATGATCTGTGGCTATATCCAGTGATTCTTAGTTCATCGTATCGGGAAGTTATGATAAGACGGTGAGACTATGGGACGTCAAGACAGGTACCTGTAAGACCATGAGTGGTCACACTAGTTCAGTATGATCTGTGGCTATATCCAGTGATTCTTAGTTCATCGTATCGGGACAGTGGAGATTCTACGGTGAGACTATGGGACGTCAAGGACAGGTACCTGTAAGACCATGAGTGGTGACACTAGTTCAGTATGATCTGTGGCTATATCCAGTGATTCTTAGTTCATCGTATCGGGAAGTTATGATAAGACGGTGAGACTATGGGGACGTCAAGACAGGTACCTGTAAGACCATGAGTGGTCACACTAGTCATGTATGATCTGTGGCTATATCCAGTGATTCTTAGTTCATCGTATCGGGAAGTTATGATAAGACGGTGAGACTATGGGACGTCAAGACAGGTACCTGTAAGACCATGAGTGGTCACACTAGTTCAGTATGATCTGTGCTATATCCAGTGATTCTTAGTTCATCGTATCGGGAAGTTATGATAAGACGGTGAGACTATGGGACGTCAAGACAGGTACCTGTAAGACCATGAGTGGTCACACTAGTTCAGTATGATCTGTGGCTATATCCAGTGATTCTTAGTTCATCGTATCGGAAGTTATGATAAGACGGTGAGACTATGGGACGTCAAGACAGGTACCTGTAAGACCATGAGTGGTCACACTAGTTCAGTATGATCTGTGGCTATATCCAGTGATTCTTAGTTCATCGTATCGGGAAGTTTATGATAAGACGGTGAGACTATGGGACGTCAAGACAGGTACCTGTAAGACCATGAGTGGTCACACTAGTTCAGTATGATCTGTGGCTATATCCAGTGATTCTTAGTTCATCGTATCGGGAAGTTATGATAAGACGGTGAGACTATGGGACGTCAAGACAGGTACCTGTAAGACCATGAGTGGTCACACTAGTTCAGTATGATCTGTGGCTATATCCAGTGATTCTTAGTTCATCGTATCGGGAAGTGGAGATTCTACGGTGAGACTATGGGACGTCAAGACAGGTACCTGTAAGACCATGAGTGGTGACACTAGTTCAGTATGATCTGTGGCTATATCCAGTGATTCTTAGTTCATCGTATCGGGAAGTTATGATAAGACGGTGAGACTATGGGACGTCAAGACAGGTACCTGTAAGACCATGAGTGGTCCACACTAGTTCAGTATGATCTGTGGCTATATCCAGTGATTCTAGTTCATCGTATCGGAAGTTATGATAAGACGGTGAGACTATGGGACGTCAAGACAGGTACCTGGAAGACCATGAGTGGTCACACTAGTTCAGTATGATCTGTGGCTATATCCAGTGATTCTTAGTTCATCGTATCGGGAAGTGGAGATTCTACGGTGGAGACTATGGGAGTCAAGACAGGTACCTGTAAGACATGAGTGGTCACACTAGTTCAGTATGATCTGTGGCTATATCCAGTGATTCTTAGTTCATCGTATCGGGAAGGTATGATAAGACTGGTGAGACTATGGGACGTCAAGACAGGTACCTGTAAGACCATGAGTGGTCACACTAGTCTTGTATGATCTTGTGGCTATATCCAGTGATTCTTAGTTCATCGTATCGGGAAGTTATGATAAGACGGTGAGACTATGGGGACGTCAAGACAGGTACCTGTAAGACCATGAGTGGTCACACTAGTTCAGTAGATCTGTGGCTATATCCAGTGATTCTTAGTCATCGTATCGGGAAGTTATGATAAGACGGTGAGACTATGGGACGTCAAGACAGGTACCTGTAAGACCATGAGTGGTCACACTAGTTCAGTATGATCTGTGGCTATATCCAGTGATTCTTAGTCATCGTATCGGGAAGTGGAGATTCTACGGTGAGACTATGGGACGTCAAGACAGGTACCTGTAAGACCATGAGTGGTGACACTAGTTCAGTATGATCTGTGGCTATATCCAGTGATTCTTAGTTCATCGTATCGGGAAGTTATGATAAGACGGTGAGACTATGGGACGTCAAGACAGGTACCTGTAAGACCATGAGTGGTCACACTAGTCATGTATGATCTGTGGCTATATCCAGTGATTCTTAGTTCATCGTATCGGGAAGTTATGATAAGACGGTGAGACTATGGGACGTCAAGACAGGTACCTGTAAGACCATGAGTGGTCACACTAGTTCAGTATGATCTGTGGCTATATCCAGTGATTCTTAGTTCATCGTATCGGGAAGTTATGATAAGACGGTGAGACTATGGGACGTCAAGACAGGTACCTGTAAGACCATGAGTGGTCACACTAGTTCAGTATGATCTGTGGCTATATCCAGTGATTCTTAGTTCATCGTATCGGGAAGTTATGATAAGACGGTGAGACTATGGGACGTCAAGACAGGTACCTGTAAGACCATGAGTGGTCACACTAGTTCAGTATGATCTGTGGCTATATCCAGTGATTCTTAGTTCATCGTATCGGGAAGTTATGATAAGACGGTGAGACTATGGGACGTCAAGACAGGTACCTGTAAGACCATGAGTGGTCACACTAGTTCAGTATGATCTGTGGCTATATCCAGTGATTCTTAGTTCATCGTATCGGAAGTTATGATAAGACGGTGAGACTATGGGACGTCAAGACAGGGTACCTGTAAGACCAATGAGTGGTCACACTAGTTCAGTATGATCTGTGGCTATATCCAGTGATTCTTAGTTCATCGTATCGGAAGTGGAGATTCTACGGTGAGACTATGGACGTCAAG
This sequence comes from Loxodes magnus, assembly GCA_946699065.1. Lineage (NCBI taxonomy): Eukaryota > Ciliophora > Karyorelictea > Loxodida > Loxodidae > Loxodes > Loxodes magnus. Next base: position 37,241 of record CAMPDV010003809.1, read on the forward strand.
ACAGGTACCTGTAAGACCATGAGTGGTCACACTAGTTCAGTATGATCTGTGGCTATATCCAGTGATTCTTAGTTCATCGTATCGGGAAGTTTATGATAAGACGGTGAGACTATGGGACGTCAAGACAGGTACCTGTAAGACCATGAGTGGTCACACTAGTTCAGTATGATCTGTGGCTATATCCAGTGATTCTTAGTTCATCGTATCGGGAAGTTATGATAAGACGGTGAGACTATGGGACGTCAAGACAGGTACCTGTAAGACCATGAGTGGTCACACTAGTTCAGTATGATCTGTGGCTATATCCAGTGATTCTTAGTTCATCGTATCGGGGAAGTTATGATAAGACGGTGAGACTATGGGACGTCAAGACAGGTACCTGTAAGACCATGAGTGGTCACACTAGTTCAGTATGATCTGTGGCTATATCCAGTGATTCTTAGTTCATCGTATCGGAAGTTATGATAAGACGGTGAGACTATGGACGTCAAGACAGGTACCTGTAAGACCATGAGTGGTCACACTAGTTCAGTATGATCTGTGGCTATATCCAGTGATTCTTAGTTCATCGTATCGGAAGTGGAGATTCTACGGTGAGACTATGGGACGTCAAGACAGGTACCTGTAAGACCATGAGTGGTCACACTAGTTCAGTATGATCTGTGGCTATATCCAGTGATTCTTAGTTCATCGTATCGGGAAGTTATGATAAGACGGTGAGGACTATGGGACGTCAAGACAGGTACCTGTAAGACCATGAGTGGTCACACTAGTTCAGTATGATCTGTGGCTATATCCAGTGATTCTTAGTTCATCGTATCGGGAAGTTATGATAAGACGGTGAGACTATGGGACGTCAAGACAGGTACCTGTAAGACCATGAGTGGTCACACTAGTCATGTATGATCTGTGGCTATATCCAGTGATTCTTAGTTCATCGTATCGGGAAGTTATGATAAGACGGTGAGACTATGGGACGTCAAGACAGGTACCTGTAAGACCATGAGTGGTCACACTAGTTCAGTATGATCTGTGGCTATATCCAGTGATTCTTAGTTCATCGTATCGGGAAGTTATGATAAGACGGTGAGACTATGGGACGTCAAGACAGGTACCTGTAAGACCATGAGTGGTCACACTAGTTCAGTATGATCTGTGGCTATATCCAGTGATTCTTAGTTCATCGTATCGGGAAGTGGAGATTCTACGGTGAGACTATGGGACGTCAAGACAGGTACCTGTAAGACCATGAGTGGTGACACTAGTTCAGTATGATCTGTGGCTATATCCAGTGATTCTTAGTTCATCGTATCGGGAAGTTATGATAAGACGGTGAGACTATGGGACGTCAAGACAGGTACCTGTAAGACCATGAGTGGTCACACTAGTCATGTATGATCTGTGGCTATATCCAGTGATTCTTAGTTCATCGTATCGGGAAGTTATGATAAGACGGTGAGACTATGGGACGTCAAGACAGGTACCTGTAAGACCATGAGTGGTCACACTAGTTCAGTATGATCTGTGGCTATATCCAGTGATTCTTAGTTCATCGTATCGGGAAGTTATGATAAGACGGTGAGACTATGGGACGTCAAGACAGGTACCTGTAAGACCATGAGTGGTCACACTAGTTCAGTATGATCTGTGGCTATATCCAGTGATTCTTAGTTCATCGTATCGGGAAGTTATGATAAGACGGTGAGACTATGGGACGTCAAGACAGGTACCTGTAAGACCATGAGTGGTCACACTAGTTCAGTATGATCTGTGGCTATATCCAGTGATTCTTAGTTCATCGTATCGGGAAGTGCAGATTCTACGGTGAGACTATGGGACGTCAAGACAGGTACCTGTAAGACCATGAGTGGTCACACTAGTTCAGTATGATCTGTGGCTATATCCAGTGATTCTTAGTTCATCGTATCGGGAAGTTATGATAAGACGGTGAGACTATGGGACGTCAAGGACAGGTACCTGTAAGACCATGAGTGGTCACACTAGTCATGTATGATCTGTGGCTATATCCAGTGATTCTTAGTTCATCGTATCGGGAAGTATGATAAGACGGTGAGACTATGGGACGTCAAGACAGGTACCTGTAAGACCATGAGTGGTCACACTAGTTCAGTATGATCTGTGGCTATATCCAGTGATTCTTAGTCATCGTATCGGGAAGTTATGATAAGACGGTGAGACTATGGGACGTCAAGACAGGTACCTGTAAGACCATGAGTGGTCACACTAGTCAGTATGATCTGTGGCTATATCCAGTGATTCTTAGTTCATCGTATCGGGAAGTGGAGATTCTACGGTGAGACTATGGGACGTCAAGACAGGTACCTGTAAGACCATGAGTGGTGACACTAGTTCAGTATGATCTGTGGCTATATCCAGTGATTCTTAGTTCATCGTATCGGGAAGTTATGATAAGACGGTGAGACTATGGGACGTCAAGACAGGTACTGTAAGACCATGAGTGGTCACACTAGTTCAGTATGATCTGTGGCTATATCCAGTGATTCTTAGTTCATCGTATCGGGAAGTTATGATAAGACGGTGAGACTATGGGACGTCAAGACAGGTACCTGTAAGACCATGAGTGGTCACACTAGTTCAGTATGATCTGTGGCTATATCCAGTGATTCTTAGTTCATCGTATCGGGAAGTTATGATAAGACGGTGAGACTATGGGACGTCAAGACAGGTACCTGTAAGACCATGAGTGGTCACACTAGTTCAGTATGATCTGTGGCTATATCCAGTGATTCTTAGTTCATCGTATCGGGAAGTTATGATAAGACCGGTGAGACTATGGGACGTCAAGACAGGTACCTGTAAGACCATGAGTGGTCACACTAGTTCAGTATGATCTGTGGCAATATCCAGTGATTCTTAGTTCATCGTATCGGGAAGTTATGATAAGACGGTGAGACTATGGGACGTCAAGACAGGTACCTGTAAGACCATGAGTGGTCACACTAGTTCAGTAAGATCTGTGGCTATATCCAGTGATTCTTAGTTCATCGTATCGGGAAGTTATGATAAGACGGTGAGGACTATGGGACGTCAAGACAGGTACCTGTAAGACCATGAGTGGTCACACTAGTTCAGTATGATCTGTGGCTATATCCAGTGATTCTTAGTTCATCGTATCGGGAAGTGGAGATTCTACGGTGAGACTATGGGACGTCAAGACAGGTACCTGTAAGACCATGAGTGGTGACACTAGTTCAGTATGATCTGTGGCTATATCCAGTGATTCTTAGTTCATCGTATCGGGAAGTTATGATAAGACGGTGAGACTATGGGACGTCAAGACAGGTACCTGTAAGACCATGAGTGGTCACACTAGTTCAGTATGATCTGTGGCTATATCCAGTGATTCTTAGTTCATCGTATCGGGAAGTTATGATAAGACGGTGAGACTATGGGACGTCAAGACAGGTACCTGTAAGACCATGAGTGGTCACACTAGTTCAGTATGATCTGTGGCTATATCCAGTGATTCTTAGTTCATCGTATCGGGAAGTGGAGATTCTACGGTGAGACTATGGGACGTCAAGACAGGTACCTGTAAGACCATGAGTGGTCACACTAGTTCAGTATGATCTGTGGCTATATCCAGTGATTCTTAGTTCATCGTATCGGGAAGTTATGATAAGACGGTGAGACTATGGGACGTCAAGACAGGTACCTGTAAGACCATGAGTGGTCACACTAGTCATGTATGATCTGTGGCTATATCCAGTGATTCTTAGTTCATCGTATCGGGAAGTTATGATAAGACGGTGAGACTATGGGACGTCAGACAGGTACCTGTAAGACCATGAGTGGTCACACTAGTTCAGTATGATCTGTGGCTATAT